>CALNHX010003600.1:0-25213 GCA_940337035.1 Agriotes lineatus | reverse complement strand
ATTAGGGTTTCCAGTCCCAGGATCGGGTCCCGGGACAGTCCCGGGATTCTACCACAAAAACCGGGTCCCGGGACCACAGCCAGCCCAGGCGAAGTCTCGGGACCATGTCAACATGCGTGCGTATACTCGATATCAGAGAATTACCACAAACAATTGGTGAAATGTAAAGTTGGTACCTACAAAATTATCATAATCAGAGGCAGCTTGACGAAAGGATTACACAAGCACTTTGCAGTTCAAACAAAGGCAAAAGAGCGACAGACATTTTTACCAGAAGAAGCAATGAAGTTGTAGACGAACCCCAACGCAATTTATCAGCACAGAAATACTTTATTTAACTTAAAACACTTGTTTTTCTTTGGAAATTGCATTCGAAAATTTCACCTAAACACTATTTCCCATCGGGACCATTTTCGGGATTTTCGGTACTAGTCCCGGAACTTGAAATTTAGCTCGTAAGTCCCGAAAACACTTTTGGTCCCGGGACTTGGAAACCCTATTTCCAATATAGCTTAGCATTTAATGTAATACCTACGTAGATATTTTACTATGTTCAAATATAGTATTAGCAGCGTACATACATCCAGAGCCAGTGTATATAGAAGAGTACCGCCACGTCCGCCATGTTTATTCCTCTGACATATGCGTCACATTGAGGTTTGTAACACAATTCCGTCAACGTGACGTTTGATGGCAATCCAAAACGTTACTTAAAATTGGCAAGACTGTAAGTCTATGTCAAATTCGAGGTTAGCAGGTTAGTTTTTGCGTCAGTTTTGACACAAACTGGCGCAAAACATAACCTGCTAACCTCGAATTTGACATAGACTTACAGTCTTGCCAATTTCAAGTAAAATTTTAGACATACCTCATTCAGTCATTGCTGGTGGGAACAAAAATGGCGGCGATAGCGGCATTTTCACGGATCAAAGAATGGCGGTACTCTCTATATCTACTGGCTCTGGACCTGTCCAGAGCCAGTAGTATAGCCCCTCTATTAAATATAGGGGCTATAGCCAGTAGATATAGAGAGTACCGCCACGTCCGCCATGTTTATTCCTCTGACATATGCGTCACTTTGAGGTTTGTCACACAATTCCGTCAACGTGACGTTTGTTGGCAATCCAAAACTTTACTTAAAATTGGCAAGACTGTAAGTCTATGTCAAATTCGAGGTTAGCAGGTTAGTTTTTGCGTCAGTTTTGACACAAACTGGCGCAAAATATAACCTGCTAACCTCGAATTTGACATAGACTTACAGTCTTGCCAATTTCAAGTAAAATTTTAGACATACCTCATTCAGTCATTGCTGGTGAGAACAAAAATGGCGGCGATAGCGGCATTTTCACGGATCAAAGAATGGCGGTACTCTCTATATCTACTGGCTCTGCTACGAGCACTCCAACTAAATTACTATGGCCTGCACATAGGGAATAGAGTCCCTGTATATAGTAAGATAAATATTATGCAGGGACTCTAATAGGGAACACCTCCTGTAGCCACCTATTGTGGGAATTTAAAACCATTTAGTGTGTTTGTTAGCTCAAATGTCAAAATCTGACGTTTAACTTTAAAAGGTTAGTTGCACCATGAGATCTCAGTTTATTGTTTTTGTTGAAATTTAACACAATTTCTAATAAATCAATACATAAAGTAAGTTTATTTGTGGAATTTTTAATCCACGTAGCAAGGGTCCTGGCACAGTAGTTGACAATAATGGGGAGATGCAATTATCACAGGCAATCTTTTGTTGTATTTTTAATATACAAATGCTATGGATGTTGAATAAATGTTGGTTTCAGGCATATCATTGATTTCTAAACTTTGGATTTTCAACCGTAGTTCTACTGGTGATAACAATTCTTCGCTATTGATGGATGCTGTTTGGAGAGATGATAGTTGGGCAATACTACTAATAAAACTAAAATGCTCTGCGCTATTTGAACTGGCAGATGATTTAACTATTCCACAGAGCAAAATTTGCCTTAGTGCAAATTCTGCTGTTCGGGCATCTGTAGCTTCATTGAGAGAAAGTTGCTTAAACTGCATCAAAACTGAATACTCGTGTTAATACATAATAGAGGCCAGCTTGCTCAAGAAGAAATTCTATGTATAAATAGGTAGTACTTTCTGAAGGGAATTCTAGAGCGTGTGCGGTTTCCTTTGTCAATCCTGGTAATCTCGTACTACATGAACGTAAGGTGCAATGCTGCTATGCAATGAACGAATGTATTGACTTTTGTTTGAAACGTGTATTTGAAAAAAATTATAAATATTCCCCATGTATGTTACTGTAGTATTAACGTTAAGAAAATTATTGTCACCGAGATTCTTTCAAAAATTTAAATGAACTAGTCACTGTAGGAGCAAATATTGGGATAGCTCGCAGAACATTCATATTTTCCAAATTTGTGGATATAAATGCATTCTTGTTAAATATCGAACAGATAACTGGTAATCTCTTCTGTAAATTATATAATAATCTCAAATACGTTGAAGTAATTTTCCATTCGAGGAATACATATCACATTCTAAAAACAAATTTCTGCCAATTTTAAATCACGACAATAATCGAATAACAAAAATAGTGGTAGTGGCGAAAGAAAAGGATGCTCAATGTAATTTCTAAACTCGAACGAACGCTTAATGCATTTTTCGCTCGTGTTACATACCACATTTTTCCTACGACTGTAAAATTTTCTGAAGTAGGTTTAAACTGGCGTTCGTTACCTCTTCTAATATTTCCGGCAGCGTGCAAATTTCTACATCGGAATCGGATATTTTATTACCCATTTCTTATTTTTCTTGACACTTAAAACCGTCAATACACAAAATAAAGCACAAGTAACTTTAAATCGCTAAAAAGAGGTTTGAATCGAATTCACAGTGACAACTGTCAACTTTGACGTTTCCAAATAGCCGACCACTAGCTGACTTAGGTATATAATCATGAATTCTTGTATAAAATGTATGTACGTTGTTATGTATTACGATTCACAATTATATACTTACTTATGACGGTTGCAACAATGAACTGAATGAAAACAATCAATTTTTGAGGTACGACAACGAGTCGGAAAGCTTGATTTTAGAAGAAGTCGTAGGAAAATATAGGATTCAGTTGTCACGTTTTTACCGTTTTCTAATATTTTTATATATAAGGAAGCTATGGAGGATTGCTGAAACTGTAAACATTTTAATTTTATCTTGTGTTTCTAAAACGATCTTTTAATATAATGTTTTCCGCATTAGCTTCATTTAACTATACACGGAATAGTTCATTGTGTTGCACACTGATACTTTAACACTGGCGTTGTGAGGACAGCTCCACTGGAAATCCTCAGTCACTAAGTTGGTCTTTTGATGGAGATAGTAGATCCTAGGACAGTTTACGTTTAATTCTTTGGCGAATATATTTTTCTCCTATTGAATACGAGCACTTCATACGTAGCGAAGTAAATAGGTGTGATTTTTTCCTATTTCTGACATTATAGTACTTCCGTTCTATAAGAAAATATCGAAAATGATATACCCTACACACGTCAGGTAGTTTTTCCAAACAATGGCTTTTTATAATTAATAGAACGTATACAAGGCTTAACACGGAACTTCTCTCGCAAGTTAGCGGAAGTTTTGAAACTAAAAGTTTTGAAAATATCAAAAGAAAAAGAAATTTAATAGATTGTTACAGTTTCAATTCCTCAGATCGACATTGATCATAATTACTGTCCAAAATCGGGTACAAACTACAGGGCTCGCCGGCTTTACCAGAAAACACAGATCTTAATGTGTCGGAACAGATGTTGTTGCTCCGGTTACCCGCACTTAGCTCAATCGGGAAAGCGTAGTTCGAAAGTACAAAGAAAAACCGGTGGCACTTACCCTGATGGATTGCTTAAGATAGATGCCTAGAGCGCTACTTGTTTCTAGGTAGGGAATGGCTAACGTGTTAGAAACAAGAACACACACGTAGCCTATGGGGAGGTCCTCCAGGTAACTGCACTCCGCTACAGCGTCCCCTCCGCCAAGCGCCTTAGGGCCTGTTGGTGTATACACGGTGTGGCCTTGCGACAAATGACTTACCTTGATGGCCACACCCTCTAGAGCAATAAAAGAAAACACTAACACAAGCCCAAATCTAGGGGCGTTCTTAATTGAAGGGCAGACTTTGGGTTCACACTTAATTACACCCGGCTTTTGCCGTAATTAACTAATGACTAAAGGGTTCAGCAACAACAAATAACTAGACTGAAATTAGCCAAGATTTATGTTTAATAGCCCACCCAGCGGTGAGTTTGAATTTAATACAAAGGGTACATCCTAACTGGAATTTCGGGGTCCCCTAGCAAAAGTTAACTTAATCTAAGCATCATTAACAAGTAAGCAGAACAAAATCACAGGAGAGACGCCCCTGCGTATAATAATTAATTTGAATAGTTCAATCGAGCGGGCTTACGCAATGTCCAATATAAACTTAGATAGCGCACGACAGATGGTCGGTATCACTTCACACGGCACATAATTAAACAAAGCGAAAACACATATTTACTGTAAACAATTTTACCTTGGCCCCAAAGCGTGTCTTCGGCGGGAGCGGTGAACCAGGTCCCGGTGGAGTCACTTGGCAGAGTGAGGGCTGCAGTGCAAACGGAGTTGTTGGGATGAAGCTCTGGTGAAACGTGACGAAGGTGTTGCGAAAAACCCCAAGAAAGAGGCAAACAAGGGTGGGCCGGAACCCCTCAACGGTTGTAGAAGAAATGACAGCAGACAATACAATATCGCGCGGCGAGCACTTTATTTAATTCAAGCACGGTGTTGATACTTAAATATGCATTAAGTAATGGTTTTCCCCACTTAACAGGGAAACGTTAGTTAAGGGTTTCAAGATGACGTCTCTTAACAAATCGGCAATTAAAGCCAAGACCTCCCCCGGGAAGCAAAACTATATGAGACGCCACTGCCTATCGTAACGACGCCGGCTAGATTACTTTACTTCAATCCGCTCGCCGTGCGGGCACTTTCAAAACCCACCAAAATGATTGCTTGATTTATCGATGAACCGAAATAACATTTGAAATCTCATTTCTTTATCGCGTAAGACAAAGGGAGCTTGAGTTTAAAATACGCTGGGTACATAAGAGTTCCGAGAATTTTGTATTGAAGGCTCCTGGTTGCCGAAATAAACAACGCCATTAGCGTGCGAAGCGGAAATGTTTATAAAGAAATATTCCATTGGGGTGTGATTGTTTTTGGTTTGGGTTCAACGGGACTTTAGATATAACTGGGAGCCCCAAGGTTACAAAACGAACCAAACAATTTGAACGTGGCACAGAAGTGCTTACGGGGAATTTCCGTCAAGCGTTTGCATCTTAAAATGTGACCTAAATAAATCGGTAGCAGCTTTTAAAAATACAGGGTCGGCTCTCGGGATTTTTAGATTGAAATTGAATTTTATGTAAAACGTGTTCAACTAATTTTCTGATGACAACCCATAGTTGGACTAATCGCATGAATCGCTTAGTGACGTCGAGTCATCTCACAAGATATCCACTCTTTATATATTGGATCCAAATATGGCTATTTTCAACAGAGTAAAAACCTGATCTATGAAAAGATATTACTCTTATTTAACTAATAGTTCTTGAGTTAAAACAAAAATAAACAGATTTTTTAAGTGCTTACCTCCTATATATTTGATCGAAATTTTACAAGTTTAAAGCCAGGTAGATGCATAACACGCATGCAAAATATTGTCTTCCTCCAACAATAGTTTTTGAGCTACACCGCCAACAGACGGGCAGACAAACAGACAGGCAGACGAACAGACCTAGAGACAAACGAAATTGAAAAATATCTAGAAAAAGCTTTACTCAGAACTTTCCTCACAAGTGGACTTTGTAACCTTAAATAACTTAAAAAATCAAATCATGCTAGGGGTAAAATATCTTAACGTTCCCAATAATACTGAAACAACAGAAGGAAACACTTCCTAATGCGAATTACATCAATTTTCAAATTTTAAAAAAATACCGGTGGTGGGATTCGAACTGCTCCTGTTAATGCCATTTCGGTTTACCCGTCTGTTCTACTGGACCACGCAGGATCTCTCGGACAAGTACGATGCGCCGCTGTATTAAACAACGCTCTTATTGTTGTCCCTATTGGGTCCCATTTTCATCAAGTGTAAAGTCTGTACTATGTGCATATTATTACTTTTATCTATTTCTAAGTTAAATAAAAAATAATTGAAGATGTGTTTTAAGGTTCTCACTCTATATATTTTGGCTCAAAAATGTGCTCTTTTTCTTCAAGGATAAATACCTGAGCTATGTGCAAATATTATTTTCATTCAAATAATAGTTCTTGAGTTAAAACAAAAATAGGAAGAATTCTATTTTTTAAGGTGTTCCCTTTGCATATATTTTACAGACATTTTCTCGGTTTTATGCCAGGAGGGCGTATAATCTCCATGTAAAATATCGTCTTCCTCTAACAAATAGTTTTTGAGTTATACATGCAACAGGCAGACAGGCAGACAGGCAAAATTGAGAAAACCTGTTTTTAGTCATTTAGGGACTCTGAAACGTGAAGATCTGAAGAAATATCAGAAGATGATTTTTTAAAAACACATTTTTCGTTATCTAATAACCCTGAAACGAAAAGATCTCAAATATTTCGAAATGCAATTTTTTCTACAATAACAATATTTCCCTCGCCTAAGGCGAGGAAAGTAAAAAGTAGAACTTGAATTTTGCCTCAAACGTTAAAAATACTCAATAAACGTTTACACTTATAACATTAAAACTTAAGCTATGTGCAAACAAAATACGATTTTTTCTAACAAATATCAGATAAAGCAAAAATAAACAGAATTTAATTTATTAATGTGTTTACCCTGTATCTGTTTGGTTTAAAATATACCGATTTTGGTCAATGGCAAAAGTCTAAACTATATGCAAATTTTTTTTTTCTCTAACGAATAGTTCTACAGTTAACACGGACTTTATTTCAAAATGTTCACCTTGTATCTCTTGCGTCCAAAATATACCCCTTTTCATCAAAGGTTAAACCAAAGCTTTGTGCAAAATACTGCCTTAATGTAACTTCGAGTTCTTGAGTTAAAGCAAATATATAACTATTTCTTTTGAGGTGCACAACAGTAATTATATAAATATTAGTTCATTTCTTTCAAAGAGTATACATTTCCACTTTAAAATATTGACAATATATAATAAGTAATTATACGTTTTATTTAAATTGTAGGCTGTAGCGGTACCTGCTTATTAAAACTAGAAGCAACAGATACATTAGCAGGAAATAGTCATTTATTCAAGCCATACTTACCCAAAATAAGTCTGTAGGTATTTCTGACAAACAAAATTAATTGTAGGACTTTTAACCGTTACAAATCGAACCCCAAAGTTGCCAGTTTTATTTTACGTGCAGACAATAGCTGCTTTTAAAAATGCTAAAAAAAAATTAATGGCCTAGAACAAATTTTAAAACACATGCTAACTCACTATCTCTTCTGGAGTGTTTTAAGACTTTAATTTTTAAACAAATTTTAAACTATTTTTGATTATTTGTTGCAACTGAAATTGAAAGTTAAAAGCATTAAACCTGCAATTCTACCCAATCATTTATTATATGTAGTTTATGCCTTTGATTTTCTTTTCTGATACTTGATAAGCAAAATAGAATATTTGCAAGAAGTTTTATACAAAAAAATATTCTAGATTTGTTTCTAATCTGATCAGTTAAATGATAACAATGAATAAATACCCACAGGATATGGAATCGTTACGTAGAAATTATTGGTCAATTACTTTTACCTACCTATAATGCCTTCTGAAAACGTCATATATCATAGTAGTAGAAGTAGTAATGAAGGCGTATAACACAAAATTAATTGCAAAGACCATGAACAAAATTAGATTTGACTTATGAAGCCATTTCATTATTATCTACATAATCAGAGAATTAATCAGTAGATATGGTGTAGTCATTTAGTGTTTATACTTTAAAACTATGGTTATAAGAAACTGACGCTTGAGTTACAGGAAAGTCAGAAATAAACCAGCAAGGATGCAATTGGAAAATTATAAAAACCAGCGTGGGTGCTTGAGTCAGACTATGTCTCTTTTACTTTTTAATTTGCTTTGCACCTTTAGAACCGAATATGTGAAATATGGGGAACAAATCTACATAACAAAAGATGTTGAACAATGACCTTAGTTGCCTAAAATCGCGTAAACAAACAAGTAAACATCATACTACAACAGGTGCTTAAAAACCTAAGCGGAATTGCATTATATGTTGTTACGATTTGGGTTCTTGAGTAAAAATGAACTATACGCTGTTGTACGAAGAGACTATACTTTAGTTAGCCATAAGCAATTTGTATCGTAAAATTTCGTAGGCAAAATGGTCATATTAAAGTTACAATAGGCGAGTATTTATCCGGTGTTTTGAACGTGCCTTTCACTGGGAAGATGGAAATATACTCATCTCACGGAATAATTAAGTGTAAATTTATGAAGGGTTTACTTCGTAAGCCGACAAACTCAACGAAGCTACATTATTAGTACCTGATAAAAAATGTAACTGTTCTAACTCGGTCATAAAAATTACGTGCCGGCTAAAGCAAATTCCTTTAGAAGAACTGTAAAATTTATTAGGGATCAGTTGCGAAGTGTCGACTGCTTGACAAATTTTAGCGTGAGAAATCTACAAGTTTGTAGAAATGCGTAGAGCTATTATGAATTGTCACGTTTAAGAGCTGCTCTGATAGGATTATTAAAAATTTTGTAAAACGCCTACCGAGTTTTCTTGGTCAAACTGGGCTTAGAATTTAGTTAGTTAAAAGGAAATGTTGTAAGATTTAAGTTGTTCTGTAAACGTCACAAAATAAATGCAATTATTTGTACTTAAGTGTTCTTATTAATCTCGCAACAGTAGCTTTAGTCTTCGTGTACAAGTGTATTTTAACTAAAAGAATTGAAGTTACCCCCACTTTAGACGAATTCGCGACAGTTTATTTATTTTTGCGGTTATTGTGTTTCTACATTTTTGATCATCATCTATCATCATCATGAAAATACAAACAGTGCCGGGTTATAGAAGTGGCTCGACATACTACACGTGTGTGGCGAACCAGGGATTCTTCTATAAAATAAAAAGTAAGAGGGGTGATTTGAAATATTTTATATGCGTGGAAAAGAATTGCCCAGCCAGAGCATCATGTAACGATGACGTTTTTCTCAAAACCATCGATGACCACAGCCACGCTGCTGATGTCGGAAAAATGAAGGCGTTGACTTTGAAAAACGAAATAGTAAATTCGGCTATTTCGAGCAGAGAGACTTTAAGGGCAATTTTTACGAATAAAAGTACAAGGTAAGTTCCTATCTTTAAAAATTGATTAGCTTTTTATTTTTGCCGCTTTTCACAACCATTTCATTTTTAATTTAAGAAAAGCCAGGGAATACCTTATATTTTTTATTTGTTGCAAATAGAACCCTCCAGTAGGTACATCAAATAAATGTGCTTTAAAAGTATTTCAGTTACTGTTTGTATTTCAATTACATTTATAAATTACTGTTACGATTTGATATTTCACATACTTTATCATAATGTTTGAATTTGGTTTCAAATGTTAATGTTAAAGTTGGAGATTTTTATTTAAAATTCCAAAATGTTTTTAATTTTTTTTTTGCATTTAAATTATTTGTTTTGTGAAACATAATATCTTTTCGAGTCAATTGTCGACGTTATAGACAGGCTCTGATTACAAATTAATTTCAGTGCGGACGTTGATGTCGCAGCAAAATTAACGTTTCCTGCGATGGTCAAAGCCATGCGTCGTCAACGACGACAAACGCAGCCCACTATGCCCACTACATTGGAAGAATTTGGACAAGTTTCCTTAAATAGCCCCCGCTTTGGCTACGTGGACAACAGTCCTTTCTGTAGAGGTGCTGTCGGTGAAGGTGATGCTGTGTCGGTAATTTTTCTTGCAGAGAACTTCACATCGATGGAACATTTAAAACACGTCCCAGAACACCCAATAGCGGACAGCTGCTAACATTAATGGGCGTTCAATACGGAATTGTAAGTATTCATGTATAACTTGAATTTTGTATTCTTGTGTTTTTTAACACTAAAATGCTCACGAATTAAAAAACAAGGTGTATCGAGAGTAGTGTGTGTTAATCTTTCTGTGGTTTTCTTCTACAGGCATTTCCCTGTATTTTTGTCCTTATGTCAAATCGTAGAATGACTACGTACGATATCGTGTTTGCGAAAATTAGAAAGTTTTTACCGCAACTAAAACCACAGAGTTCGCGAAGCTAAATGGAAGTCGAGCAATAATGACTTTAAAAACATGTGGCGCTGTATTATGTGTAGAAATAAATTAGAAGAACAGAAAAATGCGGATTCTAACAAAGTAAAACAAGCCGCTCTACCGGCCATATCAATGGGTAATCCAACAGCTGAATTAATGGGCGAGTTGATAAGAAAAATAATGAAAGAAGAGAACGGCGAAGTTATCAAAAGATAAAAAAAAATCCGAAATCAATTGAATATTATAGAGCGCAAATAGATGATTACACTAAGGCGGTGAAAAATTTAACGAAAGAAAATACCAAGCTAATAAAAAAAACAAGAGGAAATGGAAACCAGGTGCATTAAGCTTGAAAAAGAAAACCAAGAACTACATCTAATTATTCAAGAAGATCGTCAATACAATCGGAATCATAATGTGATAATTGACGGAGTCCCAGAAACAAAAGAAGAACATTTGCTTTATCTTATTCAAAAGATTGGCGAAACGGCTCAAATATCAGTATCAGCGGCTGACATCCAGGCAGTTCATGGCATTCCATCTACAAATAATAAGAAATCCATCGTAGTTCAATTTATCAACAGAATGGTCCGAGATAACCTTCTAGCAAAAAGCAAAATAATCCGTCCAACCCTGAAGGATGCTTTTCCCAGTCAGCAAGCTACCCCGATTTACGTTAGTGAACATCTGTCACACGTTACTTCAAACGGCTTGTGTACTTGACTAAACAAAAATGGTAAAAAGCCAAAAAATGTTTAAGTATGTATGGTTCAAAAATTCAAAACTTTTAGCCAGAAAAACTGATAATAGCCCAACAGTTGAAATTAAGTGTGAAAAAGATATATCTAGATTAATGTATTTTCTTTCAGATATCCTTTAAATTGTTTCTTCGTCTATGTAGCACTATCTAAGAGACTTTAGTCGGAGGATACAGCAGAATTGAATGAGGCGAGAGAATATGTTAACTATTTGGTAGCTAATGGTAATAAAAACACTAATTGTTTTTCTGTTTTTCATAATAATATTAGAAGTATAAATCGTAACATTAAAGAAATTACACTCTTACTTAATGAATTGAGTTACCATTTTGATTGCATAGTTTTTACTGAAACTTGGAAAATATATAACAAAGATTTTTATAACATACCGGGAATTATATTACTTTATAATCAAGGAGTTGTTAACCAAAATGACGGGGTAATAGTTTATATAAAAGATACACAACTACAAATCTGAAATTATTAACTTGGGCGAAATCAAAATAATTAAAATATCCATTTATGTTACTGATAAGATAGTTGTAAGCGCGATCTACAGGTCACATTCGATATGTGTTAATCAATTTAATGAAGATTTGCAAAACTATTTGAGAAATGAAAATAAAATTAAAAGTGACGTTCATTTTTTGGTTGGCGATATAAATATTAACATTAAATCAAATGCCGATTTTTGTCAAGATTACCTCAATATAATGAGCGAAGCCGGTTTTACATTGTTAATAAATAAATACACAAGAGTAAATAAAGATTCAAAGTCATGTATTGATCATAATATATTTTTAAGACAGATTGAAAACAATTCCATGCGTGGTTTGTCCTTTAGGCTGGGGATTGAAACGAAGAAAATTCATCAATCATCCCTCTCTCTTTATTGTGTTGCGTGGTGCTGGTATCTATATTAGTATAGACGCACTAAAATTTTCTAATGTAAAATTTCTACCTCGCTATTTAACTTATGCAAAGGTTTGTTTCTCTGCTGAGCAGGTGTGCTCTAAGCAGGTGTGGGTCAAAAACAAGGACAGATGTTTTTGCCGGTGCAGATCATTTTAAGATTGTTCTGTGATTTTAAGTAAAATAAGCTTCTTGGCCTTTGTATGTATGTATTATCTAAAACCTCATTTTACCTTGAGGTATGCGTGTTATGCTTTTTGGCCTTTCAGTCACTATAACAAACAAATTTGTGAAATTGTGATATTTAACTGATTCTAATCAAATGCTCAATTTATTATGTACACTGATCGCCAAAAAGTCGGCCTAATATGGAGAAAAAATTTATTTTGATTTTTAAAAAAAACTTTTTAAGTCAATAATTTGTGCTTGTCTAAAAACCTATTTAGTACCTATCATATGTACCGAGTGATTTACTTTAACTAATAAATTCTTCAAATTTTTAAATATTTTTCACGATTTAATATTAAAATTAATTTTTTTTATGTGAAGACTTTAAAGATTTATAATAGGAAAAAATAATATAAAATGTTAATTACATTTTTAGATTTTTTATTATTTACTGAAAAGTAGTATGTTTGCATAATTTTTCCGTTTCTTATGCAAGGCGCTTTTTAGGAGAAATATTTATCAATTCTAATTGATATCTATTTAAATGGTTTCTAAAAACTCTAATCTAGCCTTGTTAATGAATTACTGTTACCAAAATCCTGTAAATAATATTCTCGTAAAGTTCTCTAAATGCGATTTTTCTTTATCCAATTTACATGTTCTAAAAAATACTACTTTTCGGTAAATAATAAAAAATGTGAAGAAGTGTTAGGGATGAAATATTTGATGGTTTTGGGGTGCATTATTTTTAAGTTTTAATTACTACGTTTGCCACGCCTGGAATGTTTTGAGCCCTGGAATGTAATATAATCTTGACGGATGTATTAGGCATTGGTTCGCGGTCAGTTTTTCGGGGACCCAGACGCCACGTGCAACCAATGAACCGTGTCAATGGGGCTCGGGTAGAAATGAAATTCTAAAATAGAGAGAACGTTTTGGGGTGCACCAGCGGCGCGACGTGTGAGTGGAAGTGGTCTGTTTTGCGTAATTATTTCTTGGTGTAAGCGATTATATGCGAATCAATAATTAATTATAAGGTGATGAGTTGCATAATGCGAAGCGAAGCGGCGAGCGTAGCTAGGCGTAATTAGGTAGAGGATTAATTTAACTAGAGTAGAATGTACGTACTATAGTAGTTAGTTGAATGATGTTTGGTAGATTTTTGGCAATTACAGCAAATGATAAACGTCAGAGGTTCTTGCTTGTGCTAGTGGATTATTTGATAATCAAAGGGTTGGACCCCGCTGGAGCACGTAGTCCGCACAGTGGTCTGTGGAAGCACGTAGTTCCACAATCGGAAGCACGTAGTTCCGTAATGATAATGAGCCCGGAAGCACGTAGTTCCATGATGGGCAGTAGCCTAGCAAGATTTACGGTAATTACTGTACTGTGAAAGATCAGTATACTACGGTAGTTATTACCGACTCTGTACGGGTTGTAACAATAGTTAATCTAGTGGATTACTATTGGGCAGTATTAGCGAAAAGTACCGACAGCTAATTCAATCAGTGAAGGCGGCGATGAGGTGCCAAAGGGTTGAGGCTGACGGATGTAAGGCCCAGCATTGTGATGCCACTGCCAGAAGTACGGAGGGGCCAGGGGGAGGCCACCCCCGGTGAGTACAACCATTGTTGTCGATGAGATTTACAGATCAGTAAGTTTATGTTCTTTTACATTTAACTGCCTGCCTCCGCCACTGGGCCAAGGAATGGTCGAACCTGCACTGTTTGCGCCCCGTTGCCGCTTTGTGGTCATGGGTGAGTTGCATCCATCACGTTGACATATTTTAAAAGTATCGGAAATTGAATTTTAATATAACACACATAAACTCCCGTCTAACAGAAGTAACATTTTATATCATTTTTGGAAAAATTTACCCTTAAAGGGATGAAAATGTGTAAACTGTGTTTTCACGAATTCCTCAATATCTCTTAGACCCGGTAATATATCGACTTGGTATTTGCTTGCATAAGTATCAAATGCAAATGTCTAAAAACGCATTTCGGGATTTTGCCCTAATCAACCGTTAAAGTGCGAATCTGCATTCGGGTGAACTATTGAACCTCTTGTATCTCCTGTGTTTGTTGAGTTAGAGCTTAGAGCATTCTTTTTTGGTATATAGATGTGTTTTTCAAATCTTTAGAAAGGTGTTTAAGAGTTTTTTTAAATTTCACTCCTAAAGCTGTAAAAACGGAAAAACGAAAAAGAGTAAAGGGTTGAAACGATTTTTTTTCGCTCTGCGTTCATTTCAGGATAAGACGGGCTGAAATATTTTTCCAAAATTTCACCCCTGAGGGGTGAAAAGGGGTAAACTGTATTTTCAAAAATTTCTCAATATCTCTTAGAATAAAATGGGGGGATTTCGGAAATTCCACCCCCAAATGGTGGAAACGGGTATCCTGCTATAATATATGAATACAACCTTTAAAAATCTGGTTGTGATACACGCACACAACTTCCTTTTACAGTGATCTTATAATTAACCAAAAATTTGATTTAAAATGTTTTAAGCATTTGTCAAAAATTTTCAAAAATTACAAATTCTGCAAAAACGGTACAAAATAGAGCGTTAGTTGAAGAGACAAATTTTCTCTAGAATTTTAAGCTGAATTCAAAAATGTAATAATATACCGGGTGTTCTATTTAAAATAAGAGTTAATAAAAAAAATAGACAAGAAAACAAAAGAAACCCATTTTAGAAGTATTCAACTGGAAAATCACCTATCTCACATCAATACACATTCAAAATGTAATAAAAATGTAAAGTTGAAAAAAAATCGTTAGAGCCGTTTTTGAAAAAATCGAAAAAAACTGAAAAATCACAAAAGTAAACACCTACTTCCGGTTATGCGATTTTTTTCAAAAGCTTGCTGTCTCATATACTACATAGTACACAAAACTTATATATGAAGTTTCAACGCCATGCCGCTTTTCGTTTTTGAGATATTCTGTTCACAGACAGACAGACAGACACACAGACCAATGAAAAAAAATATGTTTTTTGGGATCAGGGGACTCTAAAACGTGAAGATCTGTTGAAAACTCAATTTCGAATTTTTGGGGTGAATCCAATACTTCCTTTATTGTAAAAGGAAGTAATAAGTACAGTAGGGGCCATAGGCGCCGACTTAATGAGGGCCGCCAGGCCCAGGCCCCACATGAAATGATAGACGTAGGGCTGGGCCCCACATAAAATTCGTGTGTTTATATTCAAAATACATTTTTTATGGAGTAACTTTGTTAGTTGGAGTTGTCTTTTGCCTAGTTTATTTTTATATTTTATGAAGTAGAATTTGTTTTTGTTTTCACAGAGAAATATTTAAGTTGTTTGTATAATGTGTTTGTGAATAGCATACCTATTTATATTCTTGTCATTAAATAGTATCTAAGTGCTGCTTGTCTATGTTTTTAAATTTTATGCGTTATTTTTTATATTTTCTGAAACTTAACCTTGATAAATCAGTGGCAAAAATATAGTCAATTCGAAGCGTCAAAACTGTGTATTTGAACTCAAATTTTTAAAAATTTTCCGTGGGAGGGCCCCTGACCCCCCATCTAGCTGGTGAATATCCGGCCCCCTGGTGAATATCCAATGGCCCCACATGGAATTTTACGAAGTCGGCGCCTATGGTAGGGGCCTTAGAAATCGGGACACGTAATATGCTGTGTTGTAATATTGAATTTATTATTCTTCTTTTGCTCTGGTTACTTCATTAATGTGAGCTGTCATTTCATATTTGACAAACAATAAAAAATCTGACATAACAATCAAAACCATCACAACTGTAAAAGTCCAGTTTATACACTTAAAAATACAGGCAAAATGTATCATAGTATTGTTCCGATTTCTAAGGCGCCGACTGTACATCTATTTTTGATTTTTCATGTTTAATAATCTTCATTAGTTTTATTAAAAGGCCGCCGAAACGACTTTTTAAAAACGTTTATTTTATTTTACAATGAAATATAACATTGGAAGCACACGGCTTAGCCGCCAGACAATATCTTACATCTAGCTATGAACTAACTGGAACTTAACTTAAAGGTGCAAACTACTTGTATATATAGTACGTCTTAATCAGCTAAGATAAGCGTTATCTCTAAAGGAAGCGCGAGGCAGGAAGCCACGTGCATTCAAGGATGCAAGCGTGCAGTTTTACACAAAGGGCTATTGACTAGCTACTATGTAACTTATTATCGTGTCCATAATGCTGCATATTGTACGACTACACAGTGTGGTAAAAATGTTTAGAGCACCTGAAATATTTTGCAAAATCTGTTTTGTGTCAAAAACGCTTGGAGGGGTAGAAAAGCATTGCAAATTTGCTATCTTTTGAAATACTTTAGAACTATGTACAGTGGTATTTTTTTTTAAATGCTAACTCCTACTTTTTATTCGAGGAGTGGAAGAGCATATCATTTTGAGTATTGTAGTATACAATTTTTATTAAGTTGCACAGAGACATTTTTGAGAAAGATGCAAATAAAGTTTTTAATTGATTATTTTATAAACAACACAAAACAAACTAAAAACACATTAACTAATTAGGTGTTCGAACTGTTACCCATTACATGTTTGACAATGTCCTGGTCTCCAAATAAATTCATTCTGTACTCTGCCAATTATTTCCGGGCCGATATTGCGTATTTCCTGTCGAATTCGTTCCTTTAAATCTTCTATGATTTCGGGTTTATTGACATAAACTTTGATTTTTAAATGATCCCATAAGAAAATCTAGGGGTGTGAGATCTGGGAGCGAGCGGGCCACTTGACAGTTCCACGTCGCCCTATCCACCGTTATGGAAAGATATTATCCAAGTATGTACGAACAGAAAGGGCGTAACGGAGAGGTGCTCCGTCCTGTTGATACCAAAGTCTGTTATCTGGTATGTGTGGTCCATTTGAATTTGGGCATAAAGCTATTAGTTCTTCATTATTACAGCGACTGAGATCCGTAGTTTAGTGCGTTGCACGTCTACCTAACATTCGGGAGGTCGTGGGTTCGATTACCGCGGCCGTCTGCTCTGATTCAGGGTTTTAGGTGGTTTTCCTGAGTCAACAGAGTACCTTCTCTGAGGCGAATACCGGGGCAGTATTTCTCCACCTTTCCTGGTCTTTGTTCCATTTTCCACTCCTCCTTTTTCTCACCCAACCTATATTTCTCGTTCTTTGCTGAAGAGGGACGCAAGGTCCCTATAGCAGCTCGCCCCCAGTTGGGGGAATTGAAATGACCTTAACCTTTTCTTTCCTTATTACAGCGGTTTTCCATCTCTTCACAGAATTGCACTCGACGATCAAAATCATCCTGATAATTCTTGGGTCAATGTAATTGTATAAGGGTGGAATTTATTTTATTTTTTTATTTTATTTAATATGTCGCTAACAGGCCGAAGCCCAATAACAAGCAACAATCAACAATAATACACATATGCAGACAATGACAAGAAATTAAAAATGATAAATTATACAATTATAAAATAAGCAAGCAATCATCTCATTAACATAATATAACTTAACCATACACATTTTGGTCTTGTATACTCCTCTGATTTTCATCAAGAATCTTCACAATCTGTGTCTTAAATTGATTTATAGACATAAAAAATATATCCACGTATTCACAAGAATTTATAAAATGCATCATCCTATATACAGGTGAATTGATCAAATAATTGGTTTGTATAACAGGAATAAAAAATGTTAGAACTGACCTATGCTGATAAGAAGGTATATTAAATTTAAGGAGCTGCAACAGTTGTGGTGAATCTATTAGAGAACTTACAATTTTATACACACATATCGAATCGCTTACACATCTTCTAGTTTCTAATGTTCGAAAGTTGAAATCACTAAGTAATAGAAGGTACAGCCTGATAGTCGGGTATATTCTATGCTCTTTGTAATATAGATATCTTAGCAATTTTTTTTGCACTTTTTCTATCTCGTTTTTAAGATAATTGTAGTAGGGAGACCATATAATGGAACCGTATTCCAAGTGGCATCTAACATACACATTGTACAAGTAAATAAACGATGATATCTGGTTGAATCCTGCTGAATTACGCAGTATAAATCCGAGCATTTGGTAAGCCTTTTTAACACATTGGGAATATATGGTGATTAAATGTCAATTTTGTATCAAACCAAATGCCCAAATCCTTTGCAGTAGTCACCCTTTCTAATTTCTCCCCTTCAATTGCATAACTATAAACAATGAATTGTGGCTTACGCGTATATGACATGCAAAGTAGAATGAAGGCAGCTTTCCCCACCACTTTTAATTGATTCGCGGATTCGCGGTTTAATTCGCGGATTTATTCGCGGATTTCGCGGTTTTAATTCGCGGATTTCGCGGATTTAATTTCGCGGTTTGATCTAATTAATTTCGCGGTTTGATCTAATTAATTTTCACATGTGCTACTGATTAAATTACGCATTAGCTTCCGATTAAATTACGCGCGGCCATTTTTAATTTGCTTTTGGAATTACACGTCGGCCATCTTGGTTTTCTGGCGCGAATATTTGAATTTAAATTTTTCTTCTAAGTTCAATTTTTGAATTTTAAACTTCCCGGGATGTCTGCCATCTTGGTTTTCTGCGTGCGCACTTCTCACGGCTGTCGTTTTTAATTTTCGCGGAAATATTTGAATTTCAAACTGCTAGGTCTATCTCACTCTTCTGCCCCCTTGGCTGTCTCTCTCGTGCATTCACAGAAGGACTATTTATATTTAAAAAAAGCTATTTGCGTCGGGCCCAAGTGGGATTCGAACCCTAGTTTTCTGGTCAACAGCCTCAGGACCCTACCGTTGAGCTATCGAGGTCTGTTGAATATATAGGATTTGAACGAAACGCCATTTCGCTGCTCTGTCGTCACGCCGGCCGAATTTAAAACAAGCTATTTTTCAAAAAATTAAATTATGAGAATAGGGAATGTTTAGCATATTGTGTTTACAGGCAGATACAATTTTTAAAAAAATTATATTTGTACCAGCTTTTGCTAGAAATAATTATTTTTATAATTTGCAATATAGTCATTGTTCCAGCCTGCTGGAAATTTCCATTCACCTGCGCATAATTTGAAAAGCTAGAATATGTTTAATTTTACGGTTCTATGTGTAATTACAAAAGACATTATAGTCCCGATGCGAACTTTCTATTTTGTCATCCTCAAATGGTCTAACAGGTAAATTAATCGTTTTAGTATTTATTAAATTATTTATAAAACAGGCGAAAATTTTAAAGCTATGCGGAAAAGAGGCAAATTCTATCGTAAAATATACGGGTTAATAGCGAAATCATAATTACGCGGCGGTTATTTTTTAATTTTCGCGCTAATATATGAGTGACTTAACAAATATTTGTCCGTTAGAGATTGCAACGCAGGTCTCGGCATGTCGTTAAGTGTAATTAGAAAACACGTCATAGCCTCGGGTTCGCTTTCTATTTCGGATGTGCATCATTGCACGCCGATTTTGGTAACGGTTCAGCTTTCGTGACTGCTCGTACGCAGTCGTGTTATTTTAACATCTTGCATAAAACCATCGACCGCTATTGTAATACTTCTATTCTCCTTCAAGTTAGTGCAGCAAGTGTTTTTCATTTGCCGTCATGAACGCCACGGGTTTTTCTGTTTGCGAAATTCTTGATTATTTCAAGAACGGGCTATATACAAATGAGGAATTTGTTTTACTAGCTTTTAAAATAATTCAACATAAATTAGCTAGCGAGGGCGTAGTATTGGAACCGGCGTATTGGCCTACTTATTTCGAATTATGCCAAACCGTCGGAAAAATTCGTGCAAGGCAGTCGTTTGCATTCCTAACGGTAAGTAAAAATATGTTTCCTATTTTTAGAAAGTTATTAAAATGTGCGATAGTTTCCTAACTTTTGTAACAACAATTCTGAAAACCTATTAGTTTAAAACTCATTTGTCGTTAGCCGTTTTAAAGCAGCACATAGGGCCGTTACTTAAAAACGCTAATATAAATCACAATTTGCAGGATGGACCATCGACGGCAACTGGTTCTAATAAGCGTAGTTTGGAAGAAGATACGCGTCAATCGCCCCTGGTCATTTTGTCGACAAATGTAAGTATACCCGACATTTTTATATTTAAATCGGCCATTAGAAAATTCTGATTTATGCAATCTAAAATAAAGCCCATATTGGACCACACAAGTAATTTTACGGGGAAGTGTTTGTAATATATTTCTTTTTTAATTTACAGCAGATGAATAACACAAGGCCATCGACTTCGTCCGCCATGTTGGAGACCGTCCATGCTGGGCAGCAAAGACCTACCACAACGACTTCTGCAATTGGCGAAATGTTAGCACATGTAAGTTTTGCCGAGCTATTTTTTAAATGTGCGAAAGTTTCTTACCTTTTGTAGCAACAATTCAGAAAACCTATTAGTTTAAAACTCATTTGTCGTTAGTCGTTTTAAAGCAGCACATAGGTGTCGTTACTTAAATAATACTCATATAAATTACAATTCGCAGGATGGACCATCGACGGCAGCTGCTGCTAAACGTGGTTTGGAAGACGATACGCGTTAATCGCCCTTGGTCAAATCGTCGACAAATGTAAGTACATCAGTCATTTTTTATATTTAAATCGGCCATTAGAAAATTTTGATTCATGCAATCTAAAATAAAACCCATTTGGGCCACACAAGTAATTTTACGGTTAAGTGTTAGTAACATATTTCTTTTTTAATTTACAGCAAATGAATAACCCAGGGCCGTCGACCTCGACAAACATGTTGGACAACACACTGGAACCTTCTTAAAAATGGCGCTCTACGTTTAGAGGCGGGTTTTCAAGACGCGCTAGAAGAAACTATTAATTGTCTAGTTTATGCAGAGTTCGATAACGTCGTAGAAATTGACAAACACAGAAATGTGCTGGTGGATTTTAGTAGTTAAAAACCAACAACAGTTTTTTAAAATTTAGTCATGCTCAAACATTTCGTCAGTATGGACAGTGTCTTCGTAGATCTGCAAGGGTTCCGTGGTGATAAGAAACAGTTTATTCCGAAAGAAGTGGCTGTTATTTCAGCAGATGGCAACCAGTTAGCAATTTTCGTTTTAAAACCCCCTGCAAAATATGACACTCTGCCCTATTTCGTTAAAAAAGGCATAAACTATCTGGAGCATAGACATCACGGTCTAACCTGGGATTCTGGTACTATACATTTTGATGAATTTGAAACAGAGCTAACAAGACTTCTCAAAAATTTGAAAAAGTGTACGTTAAGGGGCGAGAAAAAAAAGAGGTTCTAAGTTTTCTGAATAAAATCGTCGTAAATTTGGAGGATCTCGGGTGCCCGTCTTTAAAAGTTCTGCGAAAAACTACTGCTGCCGTACGTTGCCTCAATCACAACATCCGTTCGCCTGTATGTGCATTGGAAAACATACTAATTTTATCCGACTGGTGGCGCAATAAATACACTGGAAGTTCAGAAAATATTTCAAACAATCCCGAGTCTGTTGAATGTGAAACGCTATGTTTTTGCTTCTGATCAACTCCCTACAAGAATTGCAAGACCTGTGGCAATCATCGTCAACACAGATCCAGCAAACCGACCTGGGGAACATTGGAATGCTGTGTATATAGACCAATATGGCCATGGGGAGTACTTTGATTCATACGGCCGCCCTCCAAGCGGTTATCATTTAAAAATTTTTACAGCAAAATTCAATCAGCTGGTCTCATAATCCAAAAATTTTGCAAGATTTTAACTCTAACGTTTGCGGTATATATTGTTTAATGTATTTATATTTTAAAATGAATGGTGCATCTATGCTAGATTTCATAGGTAATTTCTCTGATAATTTAGTTTCTAATGACATTTATGTAAAAGCATTATATATCCAATACTTCACCTTAATAAACTTGTTTAATGTTATTTAGAAAATAAAAACACAAATAGTTTGTAATTAAGCATATTTTTATTACACACAAAATATTTAATAAATGTATTTACAATATTCGGCTGTTTTATTTACAAAAATTAACAGCCTCTTAAACCTAGCATGCAAAATAAAACTAACATGCAATTAAACTCTAACATGCAGTTAAAGTTAGAGCAAATTGAATCATGTGACAATAAGTGCAATATTTAATGTACGTTTTGCGACAGTCGTGGTTAATTTTCTAAAATGATTGAAATTAAATATTATGAAACCAATTGCCACAAAGCGGGCCTTATGAAATGTGAACACTAACCATACGTCGAAAATACGCACGAACAAATAAGCAATTACATGTAAACATAATGCATAAACCAAAAATTAGTTTAAATACTTTTGTTTTACAAAAATATGTGGCTACAAGTGCAATAAGTTGTTGCATAAAAACATCATAAAAGTTAAAAAAGACAATACAAAATATAAAATATTGTTATAAAAACAGTTGATTATAAAAAGAAAGAAACTATACGCAATATAGACACTAGTCTGCTTTAAACCCATAAGGTAATGTGTCATAACTATCTTCAACACGCCGACGTTTAGTATACTGAACCCTATAAATGTTCTTTTCGGGCTTAGATATAACTTGATACATCCCTGTACGTGCAATTTTCCGGTCGGTTTCTACATACGTCGCATCGGCATTGTCAAAAACCATGCTCTTAAGGGTATCAAAATTTACTTTTTCGGCATTTTTGTAATTTAAAGTTATGCCTTTTACTTTACATACAAATTCGTAATCGTTTTTATTACTTGAGAAAACCTTAAACGCATAGTTTTTAGGCCCTCCGCTAACAAATTCCGTAATAAAGCTACCTGGACCATATTCCCTCATCTCGTCAGTCATATCCCCCAAAAAATCACCCACAGGAGGTACCCATTCACCAGGCTTTTGGGTCAGCAATATGGAATCGGTATCAAAATACAAAACGCGCTCCCCTAATTGTTCCAAATATTTATATAATTCAAGTCTTGCATTGGCCGTAGTGTATGCAGCCAATACAACATTGACCGTTTTGAGCGAAACTATTCCCTCCTCAGGTCTATCCCAGATTACGACTATCACCTCCTCATCGACTATCATAATTGAATGAACCTGTATTGAAGGATCAGTTAGCATTTTAAAAAAGTCATAAGAATCTGAAAGAATACTTGTCTGCATCAAATTCTCCCTTTGTCCAAATTTGCCCCAGAATGCATTTAAATTTAATTTCGAACTGTAACGCATGCCAGGATTCAAACAAATTTTATCCTTTTCTAAGGTTACGCCTTCTCGTTCTAAATATTCCGCTAAATATTGGTCCTTGGCGTTTTCGTTGTTGCACCAAGCAGGCCACCCACTACATGCTTGTTTCGATTTTAAAAAATTATCGACATATCCCGAAAATAGACCGCCTGTTTTAGTGGCCCTGTTATATTGCACAATATCGTAAGCCCATATTTCATGAAACTCGAGCACACGGTATCCCAGTTCAACAGCTTTTTTTAATTCATCAGACACATATGTACCGGTAAACTTGCGCGAGTCTTCTGCATGGATGCAGTCACCAGGGAAGCTGGTTTCGGCACATAACCTGCATAACACAAACATTAATTTTCCGTGCATTCGGAGGGGTAAAACTGGATGATAAAGATTTTGAGGCGGTAATACAGTGCATTTAATTAAACCTTCGATTGAATCGAAAGGAAGTTGCCTACACTCCGCATCACCAACGTATACTTTAGGATGGCCTACAGGATACTTGCTATATTTATTAACGAAAGGATAAAGACTACAAACATCGAAATATTTTATCTGTTCGTTTTCCTGGCATTTATAATGCAATTTTACAGCATTAGTACTCCCACCAAAAAAACTATCTCGCGGATTTAACGGGGTATTTCTAATAATGTCGTGATTGTTTACAAAATTAGCTGAATTATGATTATATTTCAAAAATAAATTAAATTCGCATTCCCACATTTCTACAAGCGTATAACCAGCCCTTCTAATTCTCGAGGCAGATGCTTCTGTTGCCTCACGACGAACAAACATTGTATCATTTTTTACGTTTGCTAAATCGACGGTTTGGGCAGGGTAGCATTGCTCACAACCGTGGAAATAGCAACCGTGGAAATTATAAACAATGTTCGTTTCTGCACAAAAACCATCTACCAAAAGACCTTCAGGCAATCGAACTTCTCTATTATTACCGGCATGTTGAATTGCGATACCTTGCTCGTGTTCGACCCATAAAAGCCATTTAATTGCAATCGTCGACTGCCTATCCCCTAACCTGTATCCGCCTGGTGGAATAATTGCTATAGTGTTTTCTTTCAAAAAAATTTCGTCTGTAAACTAAACTGCAGCAGCCAGCTATTGTGTTACACTCTCTAAAAGGATCTACTCCATTTTCTCTGTTATAACGAGCCCAAAACTGTATACAAGCCTTGCGCAATATATCGACATCTTGAATACAGTATTTGACTATTGCTTCTTGCATGTCAAATACTGCGTTCTGAGCGATTTCCGAATTATACCACGCAAGGAATGTTGTTCGATCCATAGGAGACATTTCATCAGCCATATAGTAATGTGTTGGGGGTAATACTCCAATATAATTTTGATTCTCTAACTTGTTAAATAAATGGGGAAGTATCCTTTTGTAGCTTCAAAATTAAATGTTTTGGGCAGCTTAGCTAATGCTACAGGCAAAAAATTTAAAGAGTCTATAAATTTTACATTGGGACAGGTGATGCACATTAATTTTGTGCCGGTGGCAATAATTTTCGAGGCCCACTTTTTCTGATGCTTTACAATATGCTGCATAATAAAAGAACCATCATACCCCTTCATATTATGCGCCAGTGCAAAAACGTTAGCGATATTGGATAATTTAGAAATATATTCTAGCAAACTTTGAACGGGGTTATTTTTAAACACATGTTGACGAGGACCGCAAATTCTGCAAGCCTGCTCGATATCGCCAAGATTAATACAAGAATTGCAAACATTTTGTGGGACGCATAAATTTGGTTCTAGCACAAAAACATTATCTACACCCTCCAAAGCTGT
>CALNHX010003599.1:0-145958 GCA_940337035.1 Agriotes lineatus | reverse complement strand
AGAGATCTTAATAAGACATTTACTTCCACTGAAAATGCCATTAGCGAACATTGTAGTACATTTAAATAGTACTAGACAATTAAAAATTACCACAGCAGATCTAACGAGCTCACTAAGCTTGAAATTGTAATATGTGTGTCTCCGCATCCTATGTCGTGTGCCAAATGCATTTGTAAAGCGATAGCTGAGCATTGTGCAGTTGTTATTCATTACTGTACCTATTAAAAATGCAATAAAACACCTTGGCAGAATCGTAAACTAGCCGGTTACACTCTGCACTCCCAGCTAGTATGTCACAGAGTTAAATAACACATTTACTTTCACTAAAACTGCCATTAGCGAACGTTGTAGTATATTTAAGCAGTACTGGGCAATTAAAAATTTCCACAGAAGATCTAACGAACTCACTAAGCTTGAAATTGTAATATTTGTATCTCTGCCATCCTATAACGTGTGCCAAATGCATTTTCAAAGCTGTAGAAGAGCATTGTACAGTTGCTATTAATTACTGTACGATTTAAAATCAAATAAAAGACCTTGGCAGCATCATAAACTAGCTGGTTACACTCTGCACTCTCAGCTAGTATGCCAGAGATCTTAATAAGACATTTACTTCCACTGAAAATGCCATTAGCGAACATTGTAGTACATTTAAATAGTACTAGACAATTAAAAATTACCACAGCAGATCTAACGAGCTCACTAAGCTTGCAATTGTAATATGTGTCTCCGCATCCTATGACGTATGCCAAATGCATTTGTAAAGCGATAGCTGAGCATTGTGCAGTTGTTATTAATTACTGACCTATAAAAAATGCAATAAAACACCTTGGCAGCATCGTAAACTAGCCGGTTACACTCTGCACTCCTAGCTAGTATGTCACAGAGCTAAATAACACATTTACTTTTACTAAAACTGCCATTAGCGAACGTTGTAGTAGATTTAAGCAGTACTGGGCAATTAAAAATTTCCACAGAAGATCTAACGAACTCACTAAGCTTGAAATTGTAATATTTGTATCTCTGCCATCCTATAACGTGTGCCAAATGCATTTTCAAAGCTGTAGAAGAGCATTGTACAGTTGCTATTAATTACTGTACGATTTAAATTCAAATAAAAGACCTTGGCAGCATCATAAACTTGCTGGTTACACTCTGTACTTTCAGCTAGTATGCCAGAGATCTTAATAAGACATTTACTTCCACTGAAAATACCATTAGCGAACATTGTAGTGCATTTAAATAGTACTAGACAATTAAAAATTACCACAGCAGATCTAACGAACTCACTAAGCTTGAAATTGTAATATTTCTATCTCTGCCATCCTATAACGTGTGCCAAATGCATTTTCAAAACTGTAGAAGAGCATTGTACAGTTGCTATTAATTACTGTACGATTTAAAATCAAATAAAAGACCTTGGCAGCATCATAAACTAGCTGGTTACACTCTGTACTCTCAGCTAGTATGCCAGAGATCTTAATAAGACATTTACTTCCACTGAAAATGCCATTAGCGAACATTGTAGTACATTTAAATAGTACTAGACAATTAAAAATTACCACAGCAGATCTAACGAGCTCACTAAGCTTGAAATTGTAATATGTGTGTCTCCGCATCCTATGTCGTGTGCCAAATGCATTTGTAAAGCGATAGCTGAGCATTGTGCAGTTGTTATTAATTACTGTACCTATTAAAAATGCAATAAAACACCTTGGCAGAATCGTAAACTAGCCGGTTACACTCTGCACTCCCAGCTAGTATGTCACAGAGTTAAATAACACATTTACTTTCACTAAAACTGCCATTAGCGAACGTTGTAGTATATTTAAGCAGTACTGGGCAATTAAAAATTTCCACAGAAGATCTAACGAACTCACTAAGCTTGAAATTGTAATATTTGTATCTCTGCCATCCTATAACGTGTGCCAAATGCATTTTCAAAGCTGTAGAAGAGCATTGTACAGTTGCTATTAATTACTGTACGATTTAAAATCAAATAAAAGACCTTGGCAGCATCATAAACTAGCTGGTTACACTCTGCACTCTCAGCTAGTATGCCAGAGATCTTAATAAGACATTTACTTCCACTGAAAATGCCATTAGCGAACATTGTAGTACATTTAAATAGTACTAGACAATTAAAAATTACCACAGCAGATCTAACGAGCTCACTAAGCTTGCAATTGTAATATGTGTCTCCGCATCCTATGACGTATGCCAAATGCATTTGTAAAGCGATAGCTGAGCATTGTGCAGTTGTTATTAATTACTGACCTATAAAAAATGCAATAAAACACCTTGGCAGCATCGTAAACTAGCCGGTTACACTCTGCACTCCTAGCTAGTATGTCACAGAGCTAAATAACACATTTACTTTTACTAAAACTGCCATTAGCGAACGTTGTAGTAGATTTAAGCAGTACTGGGCAATTAAAAATTTCCACAGAAGATCTAACGAACTCACTAAGCTTGAAATTGTAATATTTGTATCTCTGCCATCCTATAACGTGTGCCAAATGCATTTTCAAAGCTGTAGAAGAGCATTGTACAGTTGCTATTAATTACTGTACGATTTAAAATCAAATAAAAGACCTTGGCAGCATCATAAACTTGCTGGTTACACTCTGTACTTTCAGCTAGTATGCCAGAGATCTTAATAAGACATTTACTTCCACTGAAAATACCATTAGCGAACATTGTAGTGCATTTAAATAGTACTAGACAATTAAAAATTACCACAGCAGATCTAACGAGCTCACTAAGCTTGCAATTGTAATATGTGTGTCTCCGCATCCTATGACGTGTGCCAAATGCATTTGTAAAGCGATAGCTGAGCATTGTGCAGTTGTTATTAATTACTGTACCTATTAAAAATGCAATAAAACACCTTGGCAGCATCGTAAACTAGCCGGTTACACTCTGCACTCCTAGCTAGTATGTCACAGAGCTAAATAACACATTTGCTTTCACTAAAACTGCCATTAGCGAACGTTGTAGTATATTTAAGCAGTACTGGGCAATTAAAAATTTCCACAGAAGATCTAACGAACTCACTAAGCTTGAAATTGTAATATTTGTATCTCTGCCATCCTATAACGTGTGCCAAATGCATTTTCAAAGCTGTAGAAGAGCATTGTACAGTTGCTATTAATTACTGTACGATTTAAAATCAAATAAAAGACCTTGGCAGCATCATAAACTGGCTGGTTACACTCTGTACTCTCAGCTAGTATGCCAGAGATCTTAATAAGACATTTACTTCCACTGAAAATGCCATTAGCGAACATTGTAGTACATTTAAATAGTACTAGACAATTAAAAATTACCACAGCAGATCTAACGAGCTCACTAAGCTTGCAATTGTAATATGTCTCCGCATCCTTTGACGTATGCCAAATGCATTTGTAAAACGATAGCTGAGCATTGTGCAGTTGTTATTAATTACTGACCTATTAAAAATGCAATAAAACACCTTGGCAGCATCGTAAACTAGCCGGTTACACTCTGCACTCCTAGATAGTATGTCACAGAGCTAAATAACACATTTACTTTTACTAAAACTGCCATTAGCGAACGTTGTAGGAGATTTAAGCAGTACTGGGCAATTAAAAATTTCCACAGAAGATCTAACGAACTCACTAAGCTTGAAATTGTAATATTTGTATCTCTGCCATCCTATAACGTGTGCCAAATGCATTTTCAAAGCTGTAGAAGAGCATTGTACAGTTGCTATTAATTAATGTACGATTTAAAATCAAATAAAAGACCTTGGCAGCATCATAAACTAGCTGGTTACACTCTGTACTCTCAGCTAGTATGCCAGAGATCTTAATAAGACATTTACTTCCACTGAAAATGCCATTAGCGAACATTGTAGTACATTTAAATAGTACTAGACAATTAAAAATTACCACAGCAGATCTAACGAGCTCACTAAGCTTGCAATTGTAATATGTGTATCTCCGCATCCTATGACGTGTGCCAAATGTATTTGTAAAGCGATAGCTGAGCATTGTGCAGTTGTTATTAATTACTGTACCTATTAAAAATGCAATAAAACACCTTGGCAGCATCGTAAACTAGCCGGTTACACTCTGCACTCCTAGCTAGTATGTCACAGAGCTAAATAACACATTTACTTTCACTAAAACTGCCATTAGCGAACGTTGTAGTATATTTAAGCAGTACTGGGCAATTAAAAATTTTCACAGAAGATCTAACGAACTCACTAAGTTTGAAATTGTAATATTTGTATCTCTGCCATCCTATAACGTGTGCCAAATGCATTTTCAAAACTGTAGAAGAGCATTGTACAGTTGCTATTAATTACTGTACGATTTAAAATCAAATAAAAGACCTTGGCAGCATCATAAACTAGCTGGTTACACTCTGTACTCTCAGCTAGTATGCCAGAGATCTTAATAAGACATTTACTTCCACTGAAAATGCCATTAGCGAACATTGTAGTACATTTAAATAGTACTAGACAATTAAAAATTACCACAGCAGATCTAACGAGCTCACTAAGCTTGCAATTGTAATATGTGTGTCTCCGCATCCTATGACGTGTGCCAAATGCATTTATAAAGCGATAGCTGAGCATTGTGCAGTTGTTATTAATTACTGTACCTATTAAAAATGCAATAAAACACCTTGGCAGCATCGTAAACTAGCCGGTTACACTCTGCACTCCTAGCTAGTATGTCACAGAGCTAAATAACACATTTACTTTCACTAAAACTGCCATTAGCAAACGTTGTAGTATATTTAAGCAGTACTGGGCAATTAAAAATTTCCACAGAAGATCTAACGAACTCACTAAGCTTGAAATTGTAATATTTGTATCTCTGCCATCCTATAACGTGTGCCAAATGCATTTTCAAAGCTGTAGAAGAGCATTGTACAGTTGCTATTAATTACTGTACGATTTAAAATCAAATAAAAGACCTTGGCAGCATCATAAACTAGCTGGTTACACTCTGTACTCTCAGCTAGTATGCCAGAGATCTTAATAAGACATTTACTTCCACTGAAAATGCCATTAGCGAACATTGTAGTAACGAGCTCACTAAGCTTGCTATGTGTGTCTCCGCATCCTATGACGTGTGCCAAATGCATTTGTAAAGCGATAGCTGAGCATTGTGCAGTTGTTATTAATTACTGTACCTATTAAAAATGCAATAAAACACCTTGGCAGCATCGTAAACTAGCCGGTTACACTCTGCACTCCTAGCTAGTATGTCACAGAGCTAAATAACACATTTACTTTCACTAAAACTGCCATTAGCGAACGTTGTAGTATATTTAAGCAGTACTGGGCAATTAAAAATTTCCACAGAAGATCTAACGAACTCACTAAGCTTGAAATTGTAATATTTGTATCTCTGCCATCCTATAACGTGTGCCAAATGCATTTTCAAAGCTGTAGAAGAGCATTGTACAGTTGCTATTAATTACTGTACGATTTAAAATCAAATAAAAGACCTTGGCAGCATCATAAACTAGCTGGTTACACTCTGTACTCTCAGCTAGTATGCCAGAGATCTTAATAAGACATTTACTTTCACTGAAAATGCCATTAGCGAACATTGTAGTACATTTAAATAGTACTAGACAATTAAAAATTACCACAGCAGATCTAACGAGCTCACTAAGCTTGCAATTGTATTATGTGTCTCCGCATCCTATGACGTATGCCAAATGCATTTGTAAAGCGATAGCTGAGCATTGTGCAGTTGTTATTAATTACTGACCTATTAAAAATGCAGTAAAACACCTTGGCAGCATCGTAAACTAGCCGGTTACACTCTGCACTCCTAGCTAGTATGTCACAGAGCTAAATAACACATTTACTTTTACTAAAACTGCCATTAGCGAACGTTGTAGTAGATTTAAGCAGTACTGGGCAATTAAAAATTTCCACAGAAGATCTAACGAACTCACTAAGCTTGAAATTGTAATATTTGTATCTCTGCCATCCTATAACGTGTGCCAAATGCATTTTCAAAGCTGAAGAAGAACATTGTACAGTTGCTATTAATTACTGTACGATTTAAAATCAAATAAAAGACCTTGGCAGCATCATAAACTAGCTGGTTACACTCTGTACTCTCAGCTAGTATGCCAGAGATCTTAATAAGACATTTACTTCCACTGAAAATGCCATTAGCGAACATTGTAGTACATTTAAATAGTACTAGACAATTAAAAATTACCACAGCAGATCTAACGAGCTCACTAAGCTTGCAATTGTAATACGTGTGTCTCCGCATCCTATGACGTGTGCCAAATACATTTGTAAAGCGATAGCTGAGCATTGTGCAGTTGTTATTAATTACTGTACCTATTAAAAATGCAATAAAACACCTTGGCAGCATCGTAAACTAGCCGGTTACACTCTGCACTCCCAGCTAGTATGTCACAGAGCCAAATAACACATTTACTTTCACTAAAACTGCCATTAGCGAACGTTGTAGTACATTTAAATAGTACTAGACAATTAAAAATTACCACAGCAGATCTAACGAGCTCACTAAGCTTGCAATTGTAATATGTGTGTCTCCGCATCCTATGACGTGTGCCAAATGCATTTGTAAAACGATAGCTGAGCATTGTGCAGTTGTTATTAATTACTGTACCTATTAAAAATGCAATAAAACACCTTGGTAGCATCGTAAACTAGCCGGTTACACTCTGCACTCCTAGCTAGTATGTCACAGAGCTAAATAACACATTTACTTTCACTAAAACTGCCATTAGCGAACGTTGTAGTATATTTAAGCAGTACTGGGCAATTAAAAATTTCCACAGAAGATCTAACGAACTCACTAAGCTTGAAATTGTAATATTTGTATCTCTGCCATCCTATAACGTGTGCCAAATGCATTTTCAAAACTGTAGAAGAGCATTGTACAGTTGCTATTAATTACTGTACGATTTAAAATCAAATAAAAGACCTTGGCAGCATCATAAACTAGCTGGTTACACTCTGTACTCTCAGCTAGTATGCCAGAGATCTTAATAAGACATTTACTTCCACTGAAAATGCCATTAGCGAACATTGTAGTACATTTAAATAGTACTAGACAATTAAAAATTACCACAGCAGATCTAACGAGCTCACTAAGCTTGAAATTGTAATATGTGTGTCTCCGCATCCTATGACGTGTGCCAAATGCATTTGTAAAGCGACAGCTGAGCATTGTGCAGTTGTTATTTATTACTGTACCTATTAAAAATGCAATAAAACACCTTGGCAGAATCGTAAACTAGCCGGTTACACTCTGCACTCCCAGCTAGTATGTCACAGAGCTAAATAACACATTTACTTTCACTAAAACTGCCATTAGCGAACGTTGTAGTATATTTAAGCAGTACTGGGCAATTAAAAATTTCCACAGAAAATCTAACGAACTCACTAAGCTTGAAATTGTAATATTTGTATCTCTGCCATCCTATAACGTGTGCCAAATGCATTTTCAAAGCTGTAGAAGAGCATTGTACAGTTGCTATTAATTACTGTACGATTTAAACTCAAATAAAAGACCTTGGCAGCATCATTAACTAGCTGGTTACACTCTGTACTTTCAGCTAGTTGGCCAGAGATCTTAATAAGACATTTACTTCCACTGAAAATGCCATTAGCGAACGTTGTAGTACATTTAAATAGTACTAGACAATTAAAAATTACCACAGCAGATCTAACGAGCTCACTAAGCTTGCAATTGTAATATGTGTGTCTCCGCATCCTATGACGTGTGCCAAATGCATTTTCAAAGCTGTAGAAGAGCATTGTACAGTTGCTATTAATTACTGTACGATTTAAAATCAAATAAAAGACCTTGGCAGCTACATAAGCTAGCTGGTTACACTCTGTACTCTCAGCTAGTATGCCAGAGATCTTAATAAGACATTTACTTCCACTGAAAATGCCATTAGCGAACATTGTAGTACATTTAAATAGTACTAGACAATTAAAAATTACCACAGCAGATCTAACGAGCTCACTAAGCTTGCAATTGTAATATGTGTCTCCGCATCCTATGACGTATGCCAAATGCATTTGTAAAGCGATAACTGAGCATTGTGCAGTTGTTATTAATTACTGACATATTAAAAATGCAATAAAACACCTTGGCAGCATCTTAAACTAGCCGGTTACACTCTGCACTCCTAGCTAGTATGTCACAGAGCTAAATAACACATTTACTTTCACTAAAACTGCCATTAGCGAACGTAGTAGTAGATTTAAGCAGTACTGGGCAATTAAAAAATTTCCACAGAAGATCTAACGAACTCGCTAAGCTTGAAATTGTAATATTTGTATCTCTGCCATCCTATAACGTGTGCCAAATGCATTTTCCAAGCTGTAGAAGAGCATTGTACAGTTGCTATTAATTACTGTACGATTTAAAATCAAATAAAAGACCTTGGCAGCATCATAAACTAGCTGGTTACACTCTGTACTCTCAGCTAGTATGCCAGAGATCTTAATAAGACATTTACTTCCACTGAAAATGCCTTTAGCGAACATTGTAGTACATTTAAATAGTACTAGACAATTAAAAATTACCACAGCAGATCTAACGAGCTCACTAAGCTTGCAATTGTAATATGTGTGTCTCCGCATCCTATGACGTGTGCCAAATGCATTTGTAACGCGATAGCTAAGCATTGTGCAGTTGTTATTAATTACTGTACCTATTAAAAATGCAATAAAACACTTTGGCAGCATCGTAAACTAGGCGGTTACACTCTGCACTCCCAGCTAGTATGTCACAGAGCTAAATAACACATTTACTTTCACTAAAACTGCCATTAGCGAATGTTGTAGTAGATTTAAGCAGTACTGGGCAATTAAAAATTTCCACAGAAGATCTAACAAACTCACTAAGCCTCAAATTGTAATATGTGTGTCTCCGCATCCTATGACGTGTGCCAAATGCATTTGTAAAGCGATAGCTAAGCATTGTGCAGTTGTTATTAATTACTGTACCTATAAAAAATGCAATAAAACACCTTGGCAGCATCGTAAACTAGCCGGTTACACTCTGCACTTCTAGCTAGTATGTCACAGAGCTAAATAACACATTTACTTTCACTAAAACTACCATTAGCGAACGTTGTAGTAGATTTAAGCAGTACTGGGCAATTAAAAATTTCCACAGAAGATCTAACGAGCTCACTAAACTTGAAATTGTAATATTTGTATCTCTGCCATCCTATAACGTGTGCCAAATGCATTTTCAAAGCTGTAGAAGAGCATTGTACAGTTGCTATTAATTACTGTACGATTTAAAATCAAATAAAAGACCTTGGCAGCATCATAAACAAGCTAGTTACACTCTGTACTCTCAGCTAGTATGCCAGAGATCTTAATAAGACATTTACTTCCACTTAAAATGCCATTAGCGAACATTGTAGTACATTTAAATAGTACTAGACAATTAAAAATTACCACAGCAGATCCAACGAGCTCACTAAGCTTGCAAATGTAATATGTGACTTCGCATCCTATGACGTATGATAAATGCATTTGTAAAGCAATAGCTGAGCTTTGTGCAGTTGTTATTAATTACTGTACCTATTAAAATTGCAACAAAACACCTTGGCAGCATCGTAAACTAGGCGGTTACACTCTGTACTCTCAGCTAGTATGTCAGAGAGCTTAATAACACATTTACTTCTACTGAAAATGCCGTTAGCAAACACTGTAGTACATTTAAATAGTATTAGGCAATTAAAAATTACCACAGAAGATCTAACGAACTCACTAAGCTTGAAATTGTAATATTTTTATCTCCGCCATCCTATAACGTGTGCCAAATGCATTTTTAAACCTGTAGATGAGCATTGTACAGCTGCTATTAATTACTGTGCGATTTAAAAATCAAATAAAACACATTGACAGCATCATAAACTAGCCGGTTACACTCTGCACTCCCAGCTAGTATGTCACAGAGCTAAATAACACATTTACTTTCACTAAAACTGCCATTAGCGAACGTTGTAGTACACTTAAATAGTACTAGACAATTAAAAATTACCACAGCAGATCTAACGAGCTCACTAAGCTTGCAATTGTAATATGTGTGTCTCCGCATCCTATGACGTGTGCCAAATGCATTTGTAAAGCGATAGCAGAGCATTGTGCAGTTGTTATTTATTACTGTACCTATTAAAAACGCAATAAAACACCTTGGCAGCATCGTAAACTAGCCGGTTACACTCTGCACTCCCAGCTAGTATGTCACAGAGCTAAATAACACATTTACTTTCACTAAAACTGCCATTAGCGAACGTTGTAGTACACTTAAATAGTACTAGACAATTAAAAATTACCACAGCAGATCTAACGAGCTCACTAAGCTTGCAATTGTAATATGTGTGTCTCCGCATCCTATGACGTGTGCCAAATGCATTTGTAAAGCGATAGCTGAGCATTGTGCAGTTGTTATTAATTACTGTACCTATTAAAAATGCAAATAAAACACCTTGGCAGCATCGTAAACTAGACGGTTACACTCTGCACTCCTAGCTAGTATGTCACAGAGCTAAATAACACATTTACTTTCACTAAAACTGCCATTAGCGAACGTTGTAGTAGATTTAAGCAGTACTGGGCAATTAAAAATTTCCACAGAAGATCTAACGAACTCACTAAGCTTGAAATTGTAATATTTGTATCTCTGCCATCCTATAACGTGTGCCAAATGCATTTTCAAAGCTGTAGAAAAGCATTGTACAGTTGCTATTAATTACTGTACGATTTAAAAGCAAATAAAAGACCTTGGCAGCATCATAAACTAGCTGGTTACACTCTGTACTCTCAGCTAGTATGCCAGAGATCTTAATAAGACATTTAGTACCACTGAAAATGCCATTAGCGAACATTGTAGTACATTTAAATAGTACTAGACAATTAAAAATTACCACAGCAGATCTAACGAGCTCACTAAGCTTGCAATTGTAATATGTGTCTCCGCATCCTATGACGTATGCCAAATGCATTTGTAAAGCGATAGCTGAGCATTGTGCAGTTGTTATTAATTACTGACCTATTAAAAATGCAATAAAACACCTTGGCAGAATCGTAAACTAGCCGGTTACACTCTGCACTCCCAGCTAGTATGCCACAGAGCTAAATAACACATTTACTTTCACTAAAACTGCAATTAGCGAACGTTGTATTAGATTTAAACAGTACTGGGCAATTAAAAATTTACACAGAAGATCTAACGATCTCACTAAACTTGAAATTGTAATATTTTTATCTCCGCCATCCTATAACGTGTGCCAAATGAATTTTTAAAGCTGTAGATGAGCATTGTACAGCTGCTATTAATTACTGTACAATTTAAAAATCAAATAAAACACATTGGCAGGATTATAAACTTGCTGGTTACACTCTGTACTCTCAGCTAGTATGTCAGAGAGCTTAATAACACATTTACTTCTACTGAAAATGCCGTTAGCAAACACTGTAGTACATTTAAATAGTATTAGGCAATTAAAAATTACTACAGAGGATCTAACGAACTCACTAAGCTTGAAATTGTAATATTTTTATCTCCGCCATCCTATAACGTGTGCCAAATGCATTTTTAAACCTGTAGATGGGCATTGTACAGCTGCTATTAATTACTGTGCGATTTAAAAATCAAATAAAACACATTGACAGCATCATAAACTAGCCGGTTACACTCTGCACTCCCAGCTAGTATGTCACAGAGCTAAATAACACATTTACTTTCACTAAAACTGCCATTAGCGAACGTTGTAGTACATTTAAATAGTACTAGACAATTAAAAATTACCACAGCAGATCTAACGAGCTCACTAAGCTTGCAATTGTAATATGTGTGTCTCCGCATCCTATGACGTGTGCCAAATGCATTTGTAAAGTGATGGCTGAGCATTGTGCAGTTGTTATTCATTACTGTACCTATTAAAAACGCAATAAAACACCTTGGCAGCATCGTAAACTAGCCGGTTACACTCTGCACTCCCAGCTAGTATGTCACAGAGCTAAATAACACATTTACTTTCACTAAAACTGCCATTAGCGAACGTTGTAGTAGATTTAAGCAGTATTGGGCAATTAAAAATTTCCACAGAAGATCTAACGAACTCACTAAGCTTGAAATTGTAATATTTGAATCTCTGCCATTCTATAACGTGTGCCAAATGCATTTTCAAAGCTGTAGAAGAACATTGTACAGTTGCTATTAATTACTGTACGATTTAAAATCAAATAAAAGACCTTGGCAGCATCATAAACTAGCTGGTTACACTCTGTACTTTCAGCTAGTATGCCAGAGATCTTAATAAGACATTTACTTCCACTGAAAATGCCATTAGCGAACGTTGTAGTACATTTAAATAGTACTAGACAATTAAAAATTACCACAGCAGATCTAACGAGCTCACTAAGCTTGCAATTGTAATATGTGCGTCTCCGCATCCTATGACGTGTGCCAAATACATTTGTAAAGCGATAGCTGAGCATTGTGCAGTTGTTATTAATTACTGTACCTATTAAAAATGCAATAAAACACCTTGGCTGCATCGTAAACTAGCCGGTTACACTCTGCACTCGCAGCTAGTATGTCACAGAGCTAAATAACACATTTACTTTCACTAAAACTGCCATTAGCGAACGTTGTAGTATATTTAAGCAGTACTGGGCAATTAAAAATTTCCACAGAAGATCTAACGAACTCACTAAGCTTGAAATTGTAATATTTGTATCTCTGCCATCCTATAACGTGTGCCAAATGCATTTTCAAAGCTGTAGAAGAGCATTGTACAGTTGCTATTAATTACTGTACGATTTAAAATCAAATAAAAGACCTTGGCAGCATCATAAGCTAGCTGGTTACACTCTGTACTCTCAGCTAGTATGCCAGAGATCTTAATAAGACATTTACTTCCACTGAAAATGCCATTAGCGAACATTGTAGTACATTTAAATAGTACTAGACAATTCAAAAATTACCACAGCAGATCTAACGAGCTCACTAAGCTTGCAATTGTAATATGTGTCTCCGCATCCTATGACGTATGCCAAATGCATTTGTAAAGCGATAGCTGAGCATTGTGCAGTTGTTATTAATTACTGACATATTAAAAATGCAATAAAACACCTTGGCAGCATCTTAAACTAGCCGGTTACACTCTGCACTCCTAGCTAGTATGTCACAGAGCTAAATAACACATTTACTTTCACTAAAACTGCCATTAGCGAACGTAGTAGTAGATTTAAGCAGTACTGGGCAATTAAAAAATTTCCACAGAAGATCTAACGAACTCACTAAGCTTGAAATTGTAATATTTGTATCTCTGCCATCCTATAACGTGTGCCAAATGCATTTTCAAAGCTGTAGAAGAGCATTGTACAGTTGCTATTAATTACTGTACGATTTAAAATCAAATAAAAGACCTTGGCAGCATCATAAACTAGCTGGTTACACTCTGTACTCTCAGCTAGTATGCCAGAGATCTTAATAAGACATTTACTTCCACTGAAAATGCCTTTCGCGAACATTGTAGTACATTTAAATAGTACTAGACAATTAAAAATTACCACAGCAGATCTAACGAACTCACTAAGCTTGCAATTGTAATATGTGTGTCTCCGCATCCTATGACGTGTGCCAAATGCATTTGTAAAGCGATAGCTAAGCATTGTGCAGTTGTTATTAATTACTGTACCTATTAAAAATGCAATAAAACACCTTGGCAGCATCGTAAACTAGGCGGTTACACTCTGCACTCCCAGCTAGTATATCACAGAGCTAAATAACACATTTACTTTCACTAAAACTGCCATTAGCGAATGTTGTAGTAGATTTAAGCAGTACTGGGCAATTAAAAATTTCCACAGAAGATCTAACGTACTCACTAAGCCTCAAATTGTAATATTTGTATCTCTGCCATCCTATAACGTGTGCCAAATGCGTTTTCAAAGCTGTAGAAGAGCATTGTACAGTTGTTATTAATTACTGTACGATTTAAAATCAAATAAAAGACCTTGGCAGCATCATAAACTAGCTGGTTACACTCTGTACTCTCAGCTAGTATGCCAGAGATCTTAATAAGACATTTACTTCCACTGAAAATGCAATTAGCGAACATTGTAGTACATTTAAATAGTACTAGACAATTAAAAATTACCACAGCAGATCTAACGAGCTCACTAAGCTTGCAATTGTAATATGTGTGTGTCCGCATCCTATGACGTGTGCCAAATGCATTTCTAAAGCGATAGCTAAGCATTGTGCAGTTGTTATTAATCACTGTACCAATAAAAAATGCAATAAAACACCTTGGCAGCATCGTAAACTAGCCGGTTACACTCTGCACTCCTAGCTAGTATGTCACAGAGCTAAATAACACATTTACTTTCAATAAAACTACCATTAGCGAACGTTGTAGTAGATTTAAGCAGTACTGGGCTATTAAAAATTTCCACAGAAGATCTAACGAACTCACTAAGCTTGAAATTGTAATATTTGTATCTCTGCCATCCTATAACGTGTGCCAAATGCATTTTCAAAGCTGTAGAAGAGCATTGTACAGTTGCTATTAATTACTGTACGATTTAAAATCAAATAAAAGACCTTGGCAGCATCATAAGCTAGCTGGTTACACTCTGTACTCTCAGCTAGTATGCCAGAGATCTTAATCAGACATTTACTTCCACTGAAAATGCCATTAGCGAACATTGTAGTACATTTAAATAGTACTAGACAATTCAAAAATTACCACAGCAGATCTAACGAGCTCACTAAGCTTGCAATTGTAATATGTGTCTCCGCATCCTATGACGTATGCCAAATGCATTTGTAAAGCGATAGCTGAGCATTGTGCAGTTGTTATTAATTACTGACATATTAAAAATGCAATAAAACACCTTGGCAGCATCTTAAACTAGCCGGTTACACTCTGCACTCCTAGCTAGTATGTCACAGAGCTAAATAACACATTTACTTTCACTAAAACTGCCATTAGCGAACGTAGTAGTAGATTTAAGCAGTACTGGGCAATTAAAAAATTTCCACAGAAGATCTAACGAACTCACTAAGCTTGAAATTGTAATATTTGTATCTCTGCCATCCTATAACATGTGCCAAATGCATTTTCAAAGCTGTAGAAGAGCATTGTACAGTTGCTATTAATTACTGTACGATTTAAAATCAAATAAAAGACCTTGGCAGCATCATAAACTAGCTGGTTACACTCTGTACTCTCAGCTAGTATGCCAGAGATCTTAATAAGACATTTACTTCCACTGAAAATGCCTTTAGCGAACATTGTAGTACATTTAAATAGTACTAGACAATTAAAAATTACCACAGCAGATCTAACGAACTCACTAAGCTTGCAATTGTAATATGTGTGTCTCCGCATCCTATGACGTGTGCCAAATGCATTTGTAAAGCGATAGCTAAGCATTGTGCAGTTGTTATTAATTACTGTACCTATTAAAAATGCAATAAAACACCTTGGCAGCATCGTAAACTAGGCGGTTACACTCTGCACTCCCAGCTAGTATGTCACAGAGCTAAATAACACATTTACTTTCACTAAAACTGCCATTAGCGAATGTTGTAGTAGATTTAAGCAGTACTGGGCAATTAAAAATTTCCACAGAAGATCTAACGTACTCACTAAGCTTGAAATTGTAATATTTGTATCTCTGCCATCCTATAACGTGTGCCAAATGCATTTTCAAAGCTGTAGAAGAGCATTGTACAGTTGCTATTAATTACTGTACGATTTAAAATCAAATAAAAGACCTTGGCAGCATCATAAACTAGCTGGTTACACTCTGTACTCTCAGCTACTATGCCAGAGATCTTAATAAGACATTTACTTCCACTTAAAATGCCATTAGCGAACATTGTAGTACATTTAAATAGTACTAGACAATTCAAAAATTACCACAGCAGATCTAACGAGCTCACTAAGCTTGCAATTGTAATATGTGTCTCCGCATCCTATGACGTATGCCAAATGCATTTGTAAAGCGATAGCTGAGCATTGTGCAGTTGTTATTAATTACTGACATATTAAAAATGCAATAAAACACCTTGGCAGCATCTTAAACTAGCCGGTTACACTCTGCACTCCTAGCTAGTATGTCACAGAGCTAAATAACACATTTACTTTCACTAAAACTGCCATTAGCGAACGTAGTAGTAGATTTAAGCAGTACTGGGCAATTAAAAAATTTCCACAGAAGATCTAACGAACTCACTAAGCTTGAAATTGTAATATTTGTATCTCTGCCATCCTATAACGTGTGCCAAATGCATTTTCAAAGCTGTAGAAGAGCATTGTACAGTTGCTATTAATTACTGTACGATTTAAAATCAAATAAAAGACCTTGGCAGCATCATAAACTAGCTGGTTACACTCTGTACTCTCAGCTAGTATGCCAGAGATCTTAATAAGACATTTACTTCCACTGAAAATGCCTTTAGCGAACATTGTAGTACATTTAAATAGTACTAGACAATTAAAAATTACCACAGCAGATCTAACGAGCTCACTGAGCTTGCAAATGTAATATGTGACTCCGCATCCTATGACGTATGCCAAATGCATTTGTAAAGCAATAGCTGAGCTTTGTGCAGTTGTTATTAATTACTGTACCTATTAAAAATGCAATAAAACACCTTGGCAGCATCGTAAACTAGGCGGTTACACTCTGCACTCCCAGCTAGTATGCCACATAGCTAAATAACACATTTACATTCACTAAAACTGCAATTAGCAAACGTTGTAATAAATTTAAACAGTACTGGGCAATTAAAAATTTCCACAGAAGATCTAACGAACTCACTAACCTTGAAATTGTAATATTTTTATCTCCGCCATCCTATAACGTGTGCCAAATGAATTTTTAAAGCTGTAGATGAACATTGTACAGCTGCTATTAATTACTGTACAATTTAAAAATCAAATAAAACACATTGGCAGCATCATAAACTAGCCTGTTACACTCTGCACTCCCAGCTAGTATGTCACAGAGCTAAATAACACATTTACTTTCACTAAAACTGCAATTAGCGAACGTTGTAATAGATTTAAACAGTACTGGGCAATTAAAAATTTCCACAGAAGATCTAACGAACTCACTAAGCTTAAAATTGTAATATTTTTATCTCCGCCATCCTATAACGTGTGCCAAATGAATTTTTAAAGCTGTAGATGAGCATTGTACAGCTGCTATTAATTACTGTACAATTTAAAAATCAAATAAAACACATTGGCAGCATTATAAACTAGCTGGTTACACTCTGTACTCTCAGCTAGTATGTCAGAGAGCTTAATAACACATTTACTTCTACTGAAAATGCCGTTAGCAAACACTGTAGTACATTTAAATAGTATTAGGAAATTAAAAATTACCACAGAAGATCTAACGAACTCACTAAGCTTGAAATTGTAATATTTTTATCTCTGCCATCCTATAACGTGTGCCAAATGCATTTTTAAACCTGTAGATGAGCATTGTACAGCTGCTATTAATTACTGTGCGATTTAAAAATCAAATAAAACACATTGACAGCATCATAAACTAGCCGGTTACACTCTGCACTCCCAGCTAGTATGTCACAGAGCTAAATAACACATTTACTTTCACTAAAACTGCCATTAGCGAACGTTGTAGTACACTTAAATAGTACTAGACAATTAAAAATTACCACAGCAGATCTAACGAGCTCACTAAGCTTGCAATTGTAATATGTGTGTTTCCGCATCCTATGACGTGTGCCAAATGCATTTGTAAAGCGATAGCAGAGCATTGTGCAGTTGTTATTCATTACTGTACCTATTAAAAACGCAATAAAACACCTTGGCAGCATCGTAAACTAGCCGGTTACACTCTGCACTCCCAGCTAGTATGTCACAGAGCTAAATAACACATTTACTTTCACTAAAACTGCCATTAGCGAACGTTGTAGTAGATTTAAGCAGTATTGGGCAATTAAAAATTTCCACAAAAGATCTAACGAACTTACTAAGCTTGAAATTGTAATATTTGAATCTCTGCCATCCTATAACGTGTGCCAAATGCATTTTCAAATCTGTAGAAGAACATTGTACAGTTGCTATTAATTACTGTACGATTTAAAATCAAATAAAAGACCTTGGCAGCATCATAAACTAGCTGGTTACACTCTGTACTCTCAGCTAGTATGCCAGAGATCTTAATAAGACATTTACTTCCACTGAAAATGCCATTAGCGAACATTGTAGTACATTTAAATAGTACTAGACAATTAAAAATTACCACAGCAGATCTAACGAGCTCACTAAGCTTGCAATTGTAATATGTGTGTCTCCGCATCCTATGACGTGTGCCAAATGCATTTGTAAAGCGATAGCTGAGCATTGTGCAGTTGTTATTAATTACTGTGCCTATTAAAAATGCAATAAAACACATTGGCAGCATCGTAAACTAGCCGGTTACATTCTGCACTCCCAGCTAGTATGTCACAGAGCTAAATAACACATTTACTTTCACTAAAACTGCCATTAGCGAACGTTGTAGTACACTTAAATAGTACTAGACAATTAAAAATTACCACAGCAGATCTAACAAGCTCACTAAGCTTGCAATTGTAATATGTGTGTCTCCGCATCCTATGACGTGTGCCAAATGCATTTGTAAAGCGATAGCTGAGCATTGTGCAGTTGTTATTAATTACTGTACCTATTAAAAATGCAATAAAACACCTTGGCAGCATCGTAAACTAGACGGTTACACTCTGCACTCCTAGCTAGTATGTCACAGAGCTAAATAACACATTTACTTTCACTAAAACTGCCATTAGCGAACGTTGTAGTAGATTTAAGCAGTACTGGGCAATTAAAAATTTTCACAGAAGATCTAACGAACTTACTAAGCTTGAAATTGTAATATTTGTATCTCTGCCATCCTATAACGTGTGCCAAATGCATTTTCAAAGCTGTAGAAGAGCATTGTACAGTTACTATTAATTACTGTACGATTTAAAATCAAATAAAAGACTTTGGCAGCATCATAAACTAGCTGGTTACACTCTGTACTCTCAGCTAGTATGCCAGAGTTCTTAATAAGACATATACTTCCACTAAAACTGCCATTAGCGAACGTTGTAGTACACTTAAATAGTACTAGACAATTAAAAATTACCACAGCAGATCTAACGAGCTCACTAAGCTTGCAATTGTAATATGTGTGTCTCCGCATCCTATGACGTGTGCCAAATGCATTTGTAAAGCGATAGCAGAGCATTGTGCAGTTGTTATTCATTACTGTACCTATTAAAAACGCAATAAAAAACCTTGGCAGCATCGTAAACTAGCCGGTTACACTCTGCACTCCCAGCTAGTATGTCACAGAGCTAAATAACACATTTACTTTCACTAAAACTGCCATTAGCGAACGTTGTAGTAGATTTAAGCAGTATTGGGCAATTAAAAATTTCCACAAAAGATCTAACGAACTCACTAATCTTGAAATTGTAATATTTGTATCTCTGCCATCCTATAACGTGTGCCAAATGCATTTTCAAAACTGTAGAAGAGCATTGTACAGTTGCTATTAATTACTGTACGATTTAAAATCAAATAAAAGACCTTGGCAGCATCATAAACTAGCTGGTTACACTCTGTACTCTCAGCTAGTATGCCAGAGATCTTAATAAGACATTTACTTCCACTGAAAATGCCATTAGCGAACATGGTAGTACATTTAAATAGTACTAGACAATTAAAAATTACCACAGCAGATCTAACGACCTCACTAAGCTTGCAATTGTAATATGTGTGTCTCCGCATCCTATGACGTGTGCCAAATGCATTTGTAAAGCGATAGCTGAGCATTGTGCAGTTGTTATTAATTAATGTACCTATTAAAAATGCAATAAAACACCTTGGCAGCATCGTAAACTAGCCGGTTACACTCTGCACTCCTAGCTAGTATGTCACAGAACTAAATAACACATTTACTTTTACTAAAACTGCCATTAGCGAACGTTGTAGTAGATTTAAGCAGTACTGGGCAATTAAAAATTTTCACAGAAGATCTAACGAACTTACTAAGCTTGAAATTGTAATATTTGTATCTCTGCCATCCTATAACGTGTGCCAAATGCATTTGTAAAGCGATAGCTGAGCATTGTGCAGTTGTTATTAATTACTGTACCTATTAAAAATGCAATAAAACACCTTGGCAGCATCGTAAACTAGACGGTTACACTCTGCACTCCTAGCTAGTATGTCACAGAGCTAAATAACACATTTACTTTCACTAAAACTGCCATTAGCGAACGTTGTAGTAGATTTAAGCAGTACTGGGCAATTAAAAATTTTCACAGAAGATCTAACGAACTTACTAAGCTTGAAATTGTAATATTTGTATCTCTGCCATCCTATAACGTGTGCCAAATGCATTTTCAAAGCTGTAGAAGAGCATTGTACAGTTACTATTAATTACTGTACGATTTAAAATCAAATAAAAGACTTTGGCAGCATCATAAACTAGCTGGTTACACTCTGTACTCTCAGCTAGTATGCCAGAGTTCTTAATAAGACATATACTTCCACTAAAACTGCCATTAGCGAACGTTGTAGTACACTTAAATAGTACTAGACAATTAAAAATTACCACAGCAGATCTAACGAGCTCACTAAGCTTGCAATTGTAATATGTGTGTCTCCGCATCCTATGACGTGTGCCAAATGCATTTGTAAAGCGATAGCAGAGCATTGTGCAGTTGTTATTCATTACTGTACCTATTAAAAACGCAATAAAAAACCTTGGCAGCATCGTAAACTAGCCGGTTACACTCTGCACTCCCAGCTAGTATGTCACAGAGCTAAATAACACATTTACTTTCACTAAAACTGCCATTAGCGAACGTTGTAGTAGATTTAAGCAGTATTGGGCAATTAAAAATTTCCACAAAAGATCTAACGAACTCACTAATCTTGAAATTGTAATATTTGTATCTCTGCCATCCTATAACGTGTGCCAAATGCATTTTCAAAACTGTAGAAGAGCATTGTACAGTTGCTATTAATTACTGTACGATTTAAAATCAAATAAAAGACCTTGGCAGCATCATAAACTAGCTGGTTACACTCTGTACTCTCAGCTAGTATGCCAGAGATCTTAATAAGACATTTACTTCCACTGAAAATGCCATTAGCGAACATGGTAGTACATTTAAATAGTACTAGACAATTAAAAATTACCACAGCAGATCTAACGACCTCACTAAGCTTGCAATTGTAATATGTGTGTCTCCGCATCCTATGACGTGTGCCAAATGCATTTGTAAAGCGATAGCTGAGCATTGTGCAGTTGTTATTAATTAATGTACCTATTAAAAATGCAATAAAACACCTTGGCAGCATCGTAAACTAGCCGGTTACACTCTGCACTCCTAGCTAGTATGTCACAGAACTAAATAACACATTTACTTTTACTAAAACTGCCATTAGCGAACGTTGTAGTAGATTTAAGCAGTACTGGGCAATTAAAAATTTCTACAGAAGATCTAACGAACTCACTAAGCTTGATATTGTAATATTTGTATCTCTGCCATCCTATAACGTGTGCCAAATGCATTTTCAAAGCTGTAGAAGAGCATTGTACAGTTGCTATTAATATATATATATATATATATATGCGAGTCTTTTACGGCTATTAATTACTGTACGATTTAAAAGCAAATAAAAGACTTTGGCAGCTTCATAAACTAGCTGGTTATACTCTGTACTCTCAGGTAGTATGCCAGAGATCTTAATAAGACATTTACTACCACTGAAAATGCCATTAGCAAACATTGCAGTACATTTAAATAGTACTAGACAATTAAAAATTACCACAGCAGATCTAACGAGCTCACTAAGCTTGCAATTGTAATATGTGTCTCCGCATCCTATGACGTATGCCAAATGCATTTGTAAAGCGATAGCTGAGCATTGTGCAGTTGTTATTAATTACTGTACCTATTAAAAATGCAATAAAACACCTTGGCAGCATCGTAAACTAGCCGGTTACACTCTGCACTCCTAGCTAGTATGTCACAGAGCTAAATAACACATTTACTTTCACTAAAACTGCCATTAGCGAACGTTGTAGTAGATTTAAGCAGTACTGGGCAATTAAAAATTTCCACAGAAGATCTAACGAACTCACTAAGCTTGAAATTGTAATATTTGTATCTCTGCCATCCTATAACGTGTGCCAAATGCATTTTCAAAGCTGTAGAAGAGCATTGTACAGTTGCTATTAATTACTGTACGATTTAAAATCAAATAAAAGACCTTGTGTTAGGTCATTTTGGTATTTTAAATAGCCACCTAGGCTTTAGGGCAGCGTGCTCGTATGCTAAACCCTTTTAGTTCTTTATTTGGCTCCATCGCCTAATTCCAGAATCATGATTTCGCACATATTTGGCCCCAAACGCAGCATTTCTCGTCGGTTGGAGCTCCCCTCTGATGGCGCTGTGGCAGCCGAGCGTATCGCCCGCAAGAATTCCGAATCTTCTAGAAAGCACGCCGTTGAGGCGTGATACCATTGGTGCCGGCATTAATTTGTTTCATTTTATCGCCCCGCGATTGGCTGCCGAGGTTTAGTCACGTGGGGACGCGACCAAGGTGACCTATGCCAGCGCTTCCCTCTGGGCAGTCGACCGCAGCCCGTTGCAGAGAACGCTCGTGTGGTGGTTGTGAGTGTGAGTTTCGAATTGCCTTCGGCGTAGCGTGGGTGTTTTTGAGCCCAGTTTCTGCTTCCGTAAGTAAGGGATCGTGCCCCCTTCATCTCGACCTTCGAGGATCTGTCCCGCAGAACGAAAGTGGCCCATTTTTCGTCGTCCCGTCGTACGCGTCCTGACGCGTCTCACGTCGCCATTATGGCGGATGTGCACTCATCCCTATAGCCGTCGAACATCAAAGGTACCTGCCACCTAAGACTGCAGCCTGTCGCAACTCAACTGTACCAGGCTCCCCAACCGCCTACATATTAAGGTATGTGTCTTTGAACTGATTACCGCTGTGAACGCGAGCGAGCCGTCACATCTCTGGTGCCTACAGGCACTGTCGTCATATTTGTCCATGTCGCGAGTGCTAATTTGATCTTTGCTGTTCGCTGCATAAGGCGTCGCGCCAGCATATTTGTGCATTCATTCAGAATTGCAGACTGTCCATGTTGCGAGTGCTAATTTGATCTTTGCTGTTCGCTGCATAAGGCGTCGCGCCAGCATATTTGTGCATTCATTCAGAATTGCAGACTGTCCATGTTGCGAGTGCTAATTTGTTCATTACTGTTCAACATCTGTCGCTAGGTTTAAAGCGCGCGCCAGCTGGTGTTCTTAGTTATAATCTAGTTATAGATATAGGGCGACGCACTCTGCTGCCCCATTGTAACCCGTTAGTCAATACATGATTTGTTAGCTAAAGGAACTATTGTTTTGTTTCGACTTGTGCATGTTCTGTTTCAGATAAGCGCCCCCTTCATTGTACTAATTATTGTGCGACGGAACGAGGGAGCTTCGAGCGTACAGGTGGGTAAGACAGCTGCGTAGTCGCGGTTGGATTGACACCTAATTACAATCCTTGCATAAGGCAATCCCGAAATTGTTATTTGACCTTGCAATTCTTGAGTAATCCTATCGGCGGAGTATTTTGCGTGCTTCGCTCCCGTCTAACCGTCCAGGCCCGGTTAGCCGGGTTAAGACAGGCTTGGTGGCGCCCTCATGATTTCGACATACCCTATATATATATTATGCCGCAACACGCTTGCCCAGAACGTATCGTGTGACTCACGCCCGACTCCCTGAGCGTTCCAGCCGTGGCCTATTAGCCTATTTCGAACCGATTTCAGGGCAAGTGTGCCAGTTTTTCAGGACTGATTCCGTGGTGAGATGCTCACCTTGGGTGGGTGTCGTAAAGTTCTTTTAATACCGTAACACTTGGCACCATCATAAACTAGCTGGTTACACTCTGTACTCTCAGCTAGTATGCCAGAGATCTTAATAAGACATTTACTTCCACTGAAAATGCCATTAGCGAACATTGTTGTACATTTAAATAGTACTAGACAATTAAAAATTACCACAGCAGATCTAACGAGCTCACTAAGCTTGCAATTGTAATATGTGTGTCTCCGCATCCTATGACCTGTGCCAAATGCATTTGTAAAGCGATAGCTAAGCATTGTGCAGTTGTTATTAATTACTGTACCTATTAAAAATGCAATAAAACACTTTGGCAGCATCGTAAACTAGGCGGTTACACTCTGCACTCCCAGCTAGTATGTCACAGAGCTAAATTACACATTTACTTTCACTAAAACTGCCATTAGCGAACGTTGTAGTAGATTTAAGCAGTACTCGGCAATTAAAAATTTTCACAGAAGATCTAACGAACTCACTAAGCCTCAAATTGTAATATTTGTATCTCTGCCATCCTATAACGTGTGCCAAATGCATTTTCAAAGCTGTAGAAGAGCATTGTACAGTTGCTATTAATTACTGTACGATTTAAAATCAAATAAAAGACCTTGGCAGCATCATAAACTAACTGGTTACACTCTGTACTCTCAGCTAGTATGCCAAAGATCTTAATAAGACATTTACTTTCACTGAAAATGCCATTAGCGAACATTGTAGTACATTTAAATAGTACTAGACAATTAAAAATTACCACAGCAGATCTAACGAGCTCACTAAGCTTGCAATTGTAATATGTATGTCTCCGCATCCTATGACGTGTGCCAAATGCATTTCTAAAGCGATAGCTAAGCATTGTGCAGTTGTTATTAATTACTGTACCTATAAAAAATGCAATAAAACACCTTGGCAGCATCGTAAACTAGCCGGTTACACTCTGCACTTCTAGCTAGTATGTCACAGAGCTAAATAACACATTTACTTTCACTAAAACTACCATTAGCGAACGTTGTAGTAGATTTAAGCAGTACTGGGCAATTAAAAATTTCCACAGAAGATCTAACGAACTCACTAAACTTGAAATTGTAATATTTGTATCTCTGCCATCCTATAACGTGTGCCAAATGCATTTTCAAAGCTGTAAAAGAGCATTGTACAGTTGCTATTAATTACTGTACGATTTAAAATCAAATAAAAGACCTTGGCAGCATCATAAACAAGCTAGTTACACTCTGTACTCTCAGCTAGTATGCCAGAGATCTTAATAAGACATTTACTTCCACTGAAAATGCCATTAGCGAACATTGTAGTACATTTAAATAGTACTAGACAATTAAAAATTACCACAGCAGATCTAACGAGCTCACTAAGCTTTCAAATGTAATATGTGACTCCGCATCCTATGACGTATTCCAAATGCATTTGTAAAGCAATAGCTGAGCTTTGTGCAGTTGTTATTAATTACTGTACCTATTAAAATTGCAATAAAACACCTTGGCAGCATCGTAAACTAGGCGGTTACACTCTGTACTCTCAGCTAGTATGTCAGAGAGCTTAATAACACATTTACTTCTACTGAAAATGCCGTTAGCAAACACTGTAGTACATTTAAATAGTATTAGGCAATTAAAAATTACCACAGAAGATCTAACGAACTCACTAAGCTTGAAATTGTAATATTTTTATCTCCGCCATCCTATAACGTGTGCCAAATGCATTTTTAAACCTGTAGATAAGCATTGTACAGTCGCTATTAATTACTGTACTATTTAAAATCAAATAAAAGATCTTGGCAGCATCATAAACTAGCTGGTTACACTTTGTACTCTCAGCTAGTATGCCAGAGATCTTAATAAGACATTTACTTCCACTGAAAATGCCATTAGCGAACATTGTAGTAAATTTAAATAGTACTAGACAATTAAAAATTACCACAGCAGATCTAACGAGCTCACTAAGCTTGCAATTGTAATATGTGTGTCTCCGCATCCTATGACGTGTGCCAAATGCGTTTGTAAAGCGATAGCTGAGCATTGTGCAGTTGTTATTAATTACTGTACCTATTAAAAATGCAATAAAACACCTTGGCAGCATCGTAAACTAGCCGGTTACAGTCTGCACTCCCAGCTAGTATGTCACAGAGCTAAATAACACATTTACTTTCACTAAAACTGCCATTAGCGAACGTTGTAGTAGATTTAAGCAGTACTGGGCAATTAAAAATTTCTACAAAAGATCTAACGAACTCACTAAGCTTGAAATTGTAATATTTGTATCTCTGCCATCCTATAACGTGTGCTAAATGCATTTTCAAAGCTGTAGAAGAGCATTGTACAGTTGCTATTAGTTACTGTACGATTTAAAATCAAATAAAAGACCTTGGCAGCATCATAAACTAGCTGGTTACACTCTGTACTCTCAGCTAGTATGCCAGAGATCTTAATAAGACATTTACTTCCACTGAAAATGCCATTAGCGGACATTGTAGTACATTTAAATAGTACTAGACAATTAAAAATTACCACAGCAGATCTAACGAGCTCACTAAGCTTGCAATTGTAATATGTGTCTCCGCATCCTATGACGTATGCCAAATACATTTGTAAAGCGATAGCTGAGCATTGTGCAGTTGTTATTAATTACTGTACCTATTAAAAATGCAATAAAACACCTTGGCAGCATCGTAAACTAGCCGGTTACACTCTGCACTCCTAGCTAGTATGTCACAGAGCTAAATAACACATTTACTTTCACTAAAACTGCCATTAGCGAACGTTGTAGTAGATTTAAGCAGTATTGGGCAATTAAAAATTTTCACAGAAGATCTAACGAACTTACTAAGCTTGAAATTGTAATATTTGTATCTCTGCCATCCTATAACGTGTGCAAAATGCATTTTCAAAGCTGTAGAAGAGCATTGTACAGTTGCTATTAATTACTGTACGATTTAAAATCAAATAGGTCCCGAGTGGTGTAGCTTGAACAAGCGTCCACGTTCGATCAGCAGAGTTAAGCAACGCTGTCTCTGGTCAGAACTTGGATGGGAGTTCCACGGCTGCATCTCTCGGCGCCTCGTGGTACGGCTATCACGGAAAAAAGTTGGTCCCGGCGGTCATACAACATCATGACAGTCGTTAGTGGGGTTGGAAGTCCTCATAACTGCACAGCGACCCCTATAATTGGCCTAACGGCTGTTGGCTGAGTGCGAATTAAATAAATAAATAGATAAATAAATAAATAAATAAAAGACCTTGGCAGCATAATAAACTAGCTGGTTACACTCTGTAGTCTCAGCTAGTATGCCAGAGATCTTAATAAGACATTTACTTCCACTGAAAATGCCATTAGCGAACATTGTAGTACATTTAAATAGTACTAGACAATTAAAAATTACCACAGCAGATCTAACGAGCTCACTAAGCTTGCAATTGTAATATGTGTCTCCGCATCCTATGACGTATGCCAAATACATTTGTAAAGCGATAGCTGAGCATTGTGCAGAGGTTATTAATTACTGTACCTATTAAAAATGCAATAAAACACCTTGGCAGCATCGTAAACTAGCCGGTTACACTCTGCACTCCCAGCTAGTATGTCACAGAACTAAATAACACATTTACTTTCACTAAAACTGCCATTAGCGAACGTTGTAGTAGATTTAAGCAGTACTGGGCAATTAAAAATTTCTACAAAAGATCTAACGAACTCACTAAGCTTGAAATTGTAATATTTGTATCTCTGCCATCCTATAACGTGTGCAAAATTCATTTTCAAAGCTGTAGAAGAGCATTGTACAGTTGCTATTAATTACTGTACGATTTAAAATCAAATAAAAGACCTTGGCAGCATCATAAACTAGCTGGTTACACTCTGTACTCTCAGCTAGTATGCCAGAGATCTTAATAAGACATTTACTTCCACTGAAAATGCCATTAGCGAACATTGTAGTACATTTAAATAGTACTAGACAATTAAAAATTACCACAGCAGATCTAACGAGCTCACTAAGCTTGCAATTGTAATATGTGTCTCCGCATCCTATGACGTATGCCAAATACATTTGTAAAGCGATAGCTGAGCATTGTGCAGTTGTTATTAATTACTGTACCTATTAAAAATGCAATAAAACACCTTGGCAGCATCGTAAACTAGCCGGTTACACTCTGCACTCCCAGCTAGTATGTCACAGAACTAAATAACACATTTACTTTCACTAAAACTGCAATTAGCGAACGTTGTAGTAGATTTAAGCAGTACTGGGCAATTAAAAATTTCTACAAAAGATCTAACGAACTCACTAAGCTTGAAATTGTAATATTTGTATCTCTGCCATCCTATAACGTGTGCAAAATGCATTTTCAAAGCTGTAGAAGAGCATTCTACAGTTGCTATTAATTACTGTACGATTTAAAATCAAATAAAAGACCTTGGCAGCATCATAAACTAGCTGGTTACATTCTGTACTCTCAGCTAGTATGCCAGAGATCTTAATAAGACATTTACTTCCACTGAAAATGCCATTAGCGAACATTGTAGTACATTTAAATAGTACTAGACAATTAAAAATTACCACAGCAGATCTAACGAGATCACTAAGCTTGCAATTTTAAAATGTGTCTCCGCATCCTATGACGTATGCCAAATACATTTGTAAAGCGATAGCTGAGCATTGTGCAGTTGTTATTTATTACTGTACCTATTAAAAATGCAATAAAACACCTTGGCAGCATCGTAAACTAGCCGGTTACACTCTGCATTCCTAGCTATTATGTCACAGAGCTAAATAACACATTTACTTTCACTAAAACTGCCATTAGCGAACGTTGTAGTAGATTTAAGCAGTACTGGGCAATTAAAAATTTCCACAGAAGATCTAACGAACTCACTAAGCTTGAAATTGTAATATTTGTATCTCTGCCATCCTATAACGTGTGCCAAATGCATTTTCAAAGCTGTAGAAGAGCATTGTACAGTTGCTATTAATTACTGTACGATTTAAAATCAAATAAAAGACCTTGGCAGCATCATAAACTAGCTGGTTACACTCTGTACTCTCAGCTAGTATGCCAGAGATCTTCATAAGACATTTACTTCCACTGAAAATGCCATTAGCGAACATTGTAGTACATTTAAATAGTACTAGACAATTAAAAATTACCACAGCAGATCTAACGAGCTCACTAAGCTTGCAATTGTAATATGTGTCTCCGCATCCTATGACGTATGCCAAATACATTTGTAAAGCGATAGCTGAGCATTGTGCAGTTGTTATTAATTACTGTACCTATTAAAAATGCAATAAAACACCTTGGCAGCATCGTAAACTAGCCGGTTACACTCTGCACTCCTAGCTAGTATGTCACAGAGCTAAATAACACATTTACTTTCACTAAAACTGCCATTAGCGAACGTTGTAGTAGATTTAAGCAGTACTGGGCAATTAAAAATTTCCACAGAAGATCTAACGAACTCACTAAGCTTGAAATTGTAATATTTGTATCTCTTCCATCCTATAACGTGTGCCAAATGCATTTTCAAAGCTGTAGAAGAGCATTGTACAGTTGCTATTAATTACTGTACGATTTAAAATCAAATAAAAGATCTTGGCAGCATCATAAACTAGCTGGTTACACTCTGTACTCTCAGCTAGTATGCCAGAGATCTTAATAAGACATTTACTTCCACTGAAAATGCCATTAGCGAACATTGTAGTACATTTAAATAGTACTAGACAATTAAAAATTACCACAGCAGATCTAACGAGCTCACTAAGCTTGCAATTGTAATATGTGTGTCTCCGCATCCTATGACGTGTGCCAAATGCATTTGTAAAGCGATAGATGAGCATTGTGCAGTTGTTATTAATTACTGTACCTATTAAAAATGCAATAAAACACCTTGGCAGCATCGTAAACTAGCCGGGTACACTCTGCACTCCCAGCTAGTATGTCACAGAGCTAAATAACACATTTACTTTCACTAAAACTGTCATTAGCGAACGTTGTAGTAGATTTAAGCAGTATTGGGCAATTAAAAATTTCCACAAAAGATCTAACGAACTTACTAAGCTTGACATTGTAATATTTGTATCTCTGCCATCCTATAACGTGTGCCAAATGCATTTTCAAAGCTGTAGAAGAGCATTGTACAGTTGCTATTAATTACTGTACGATTTAAAATCAAATAGGTCCCGAGTGGTGTAGCTTGAACAAGCGTCCACGTTCGATCAGCAGAGTTAAGCAACGCTGTCTCTGGTCAGAACTTGGATGGGAGTTCCACGGCTGCATCTCTCGGCGCCTCGTGGTACGGCTATCACGGAAAAAAGTTGTTCCCGGCGGTCATACAACATCATGACAGTCGTTAGTGGGGTTGGAAGTCCTCATAACTGCACAGCGACGCCTATAATTGGCCTAACGGCTGTTGGCTGAGTGCGAATTAAATAAATAAATAAATAAATAAATAAATAAATAAAAGACCTTGGCAGCATTATAAACTAGCTGGTTACACTCTGTACTCTCAGCTAGTATGCCAGAGATCTTAATAAGACATTTACTTCCACTGAAAATGCCATTAGCGAACATAGTAGTACATTTAAATATTACTAGACAATTAAAAATTACCACAGCAGATCTAACGAGCTCACTAAGCTTGCAATTGTAATATGTGTGTCTCCGCATCCTATGACGTGTGCCAAATGCATTTGTAAAGCGATAGCTGAGCATTGTGCAGTTGTTATTAATTACTGTACATATTAAAAATGCAATAAAACACCTTGGCAGCATCGTAAACTAGCCGGTTACACTCTGCACTCCTAGCTAGTATGTCACAGAGCTAAATAACACATTTACTTTCACTAAAACTGCCATTAGCGAACGTTGTAGTAGATTTAAGCAGTACTGGGCAATTAAAAATTTCCACAGAAGATCTAACGAACTCACTAAGCTTGAAATTGTAATATTTGTATCTCTGCCATCCTATAACGTGTGCCAAATGCATTTTCAAAGCTGTAGAAGAGCATTGTACAGTTGCTATTAATTACTGTACGATTTAAAATTAAAAAAAAAGACCTTGGCAGCCTCATAAACTAGCTGGTTATACTCTGCACTCTCAGCTAGTATGCCAGAGATCTTAATAAGACATTTACTTCAAATAAAAATGCCATTAGCGAACATTGTAGTACATTGAAATAGTACTAGACAATTAAAAATTACCACAGCAGATCTAACGAGCTCACTAAGCTTGCAATTGTAATATGTGTCTCCGCATCCTATGACGTATGCCAAATGCATTTGTAAAGCGATAGCTGAGCATTGTGCAGTTGTTATTAATTACCGTACCTATTAAAAATCCAATAAAACACCTTGGCAGCATCGTAAACTAGCCGGTTACACTCTGCACTCCTAGCTAGTATGTCACAGAGCTAAATAACACATTTACTTTCACTAAAACTGCCATTAGCGAACGTTGTAGTAGATTTAAACAGTACTGGGCAATTAAAAATTTCCACAGAAGATCTAACGAACTCACTAAGCTTCAAATTGTAAAATTTGTATCTCTTCCATCCTATAACGTGTGCCAAATGCATTTTCAAAGCTGTAGAAGAGCATTGTACAGTTGCTATTAATTACTGTACGATCTAAAATCAAATAAAAGACCTTGGCAGCATCATAAACTAGCTGGTTACACTCTGTACTCTCAGCTAGTATGCCAGAGATCTTAATAAGACATTTACTTCCACTGAAAATGCCATTAGCGAACATTGTAGTACATTTAAATATTACTAGACAATTAAAAATTACCACAGCAGATCTAACGAGCTCACTAAGCTTGCAATTGTAATATGTGTGTCTCCGCATCCTATGACGTGTGCCAAATGCATTTGTAAAGCGATAGCTGAGCATTGTGCAGTTGTTATTAATTACTGTACATATTAAAAATGCAATAAAACACCTTGGCAGCATCGTAAACTAGCCGGTTACAGTCTGCACTCCTAGCTAGTATGTCAAAGAGCTAAATAACACATTTACTTTCACTAAAACTGCCATTAGCGAACGTTGTAGTAGATTTAAGCAGTACTGGGCAATTAAAAATTTCCACAGAAGATCTAACGAACTCACTAAGCTTTAAATTGTAATATTTGTATCTCTTCCATCCGTTAACGTGTGCCAAATGCATTTTCAAAGCTGTAGAAGAGTTGTACAGTTGCTATTAATTACTGTACGATTTAAAATCAAATAAAAGACCTTGGCAGCATCATAAACTAGCTGGTTACACTCTGTACTCTCAGCTAGTATGCCAGAGATCTTAATAAGACATTTACTTCCACTGAAAATGCCATTAGCGAACATTGTAGTACATTTAAATAGTACTAGACAATTAAAAATTACCACAGCAGATCTAACGAGCTCACTAAGCTTGCAATTGTAATATGTGTCTCCGCATCCTATGACGTATGCCAAATACATTTGTAAAGCGATAGCTGAGCATTGTGCAGTTGTTATTAATTACTGTACCTATTAAAAATGCAATAAAACACCTTGGTAGCATCGTAAACTAGCCGGTTACACTCTGAACTCCTAGCTAGTATGTCACAGAGCTAACTTACACATTTACTTTCACTAAAACTGCCATTAGCGAACGTTGTAGTAGATTTAAGCAGTACTCGGCAATTAAAAATTTTCACAGAAGATCTAACGAACTCACTAAGCTTGAAATTGTAATATTTGTATCTCTGCCATCTTATAACGTGTGCCAAATGCATTTTCAAAGCTGTAGAAGAGCATTGTACAGTTGCTATTAATTACTGTACGATTTAAAATCAAATAAAAGACCTTGGCAGCATCAAAAACTAGCTGGTTACACTCTGTACTCTCAGCTAGTATGCCAGAGATCTTAATAAGACATTTACTTCCATTGAAAATGCCATTAGCGAACATTGTAGTACATTTAAATAGTACTAGACAATTAAAAATTACCACAGCAGATCTAACGAGCTCACTAAGCTTGCAATTGTAATATGTGTCTCCGCATCCTATAAAGTATGCCAAATGCATTTGTAAAGCGATAGATGAGCTTTGTGCAGTTGTTATTAATTACTGTAACTATTAAAAATGCAATAAAACACCTTGGCAGCATCGTAAACTAGCCGGTTACACTCTGCACTCCCAGCTAGTATGTCACAGAGCTAAATAACACATTTACTTTCACTAAAACTGCCATTAGCAAACGTTGTAGTAGATTTAAGCAGTACTGGGCAATTAAAAATTTCCACAGAAGATCTAACGAACTCACTAAGCTTGAAATTGTAATATTTGTATCTCTTCCATCCTATAACGTGTGCCAAATGCATTTCAAAGCTGTAGAAGAGCATTGTACAGTTGCTATTCATTACTGTACGATTTAAAATCAAATAAAAGACCTTGGCAGCATCATAAACTAGCTGGTTACACTCTGTACTCTCAGCTAGTATGCCAGAGATCTTAATAAGACATTTACTTCCACTGAAAATGCCATTAGCTAACATTGTAGTACATTTAAATAGTACTAGACAATTAAAAATTACCACAGCAGATCTAACGAGCTCACTAAGTTTGCAATTGTAATATGTGTCTTCGCATCCTATGACGTATGCCGAATGATTTTGTAAAGCGATAGATGAGCATTCTGCAGTTGTTATTAATTACTGTACCAATTAAAAATCCAATAAAACACCTTGGCAGCATCGTAAACTAGCCGGTTACACTCTGCACTCCCAGCTAGTATGTCACAGAGCTAAATAACACATTTACTTTCACTAAAACTGCCATTAGCGAACGTTGTAGTAGATTTAAGCAGTACTGGGCAATTAAAAATTTCCACAGAAGATCTAACGAACTCACTAAGCTTGAAATTGTAATATTTGTATCTCTGCCATCCTATAACGTGTGCAAATGCATTTTCAAAGCTGTAGAAGAGCATTGTACAGTTGCTATTAATTACTGTACGATTTAAAATCAAATAAAAGACCTTGGCAGCATCATAAACTAGCTGGTTACAATCTGTACTCTCAGCTAGTATGCCAGAGATCTTAATAAGACATTTACTTCCACTGAAAATGCCATTAGCGAACATTGTAGTACATTTAAATAGTACTAGACAATTAAAAATTACCACAGCAGATCTAACGAGCTCACTAAGCTTGCAATTGTAATATGTGTTTTCGCATCCTATGACGTCTGCCAAATGCATTTGTAAAGCGATAGATGAGCATTGTGCAGTTTATATTAATTACTGTACCAATTAAAAATCCAATAAAACACCTTGGCAGCATCGTAAACTAGCCGGTTACACTCTGCACTCCCAGCTAGTATGTCACAGAGCTAAATAACACATTTACTTTCACTAAAACTGCTATTAGCGAACGTTGTAGTAGATTTAAGCAGTACTGGGCAATTAAAAATTTCCACAGAAGATCTAACAAACTCACTAAGCTTGAAATTGTAATATTTGTATATCTGCCATCCTATAACGTGTGCCAAATGCATTTTCAAAGCTGTAGAAGAGCATTGTACAGTTGCTATTAATTACTGTACGATTTAAAATCAAATAAAAGACCTTGGCAGCATCATAAACTAGCTGGTTACACTCTGTACTCTCAGCTAGTATGCCAGAGATCTTAATAAGACATTTACTTCTACTGAAAATGCCATTAGCGAACATTGTAGTACATTTAAATAGTACTAGACAATTAAAAATTACCACCGCATATCTAACGAGTTCACTAAGCTTGCAATTGTAATATGTGCCTCCGCAACCTATGACGTATGCCAAATGCATTTGTAAAGCGATAGATGAGCTTTGTGCAGTTGTTATTAATTACTGTACTTATTAAAAATGCAATAACACACTTTGGCAGCATCGTAAACTAGCCGGTTAAGTTCTGCACTCCCAGCTAGTATGTCACAGAGCTAAATAACACATTTACTTTCACTAAAACTGCCATTAGCGAACGTTGTAGTAGATTTAAGCAGTACTGGGCAATTAAAAATTTCCACAGAAGATCTAACGAACTCACTAAGCTTGAAATTGTAATATTTGTATCTCTGCCATCCTATAACGTGTGCCAAATGCATTTTCAAAGCTGTAGAAGAGCATTGCACAGTTGCTATTAATTACTGTAAGATTTAAAATCAAATAAAAGACCTTGGCAGCATCATAAACTAGCTGGTTACAATCTGTACTCTCAGCTAGTATGCCAGAGATCTTAATAAGACATTTACTTCCACTGAAAATGCCATTAGCGAACATTGTAGTACATTTAAATAGTACTAGACAATTAAAAATTACCACAGAAATATAACGAGCTCACTAAGCTTGCAATTGTAATATGTGTGTCTCCGCATCCTATGGCGTGTGCCAAATGCATTTGTAACGCGATAGCTGAGCATTGTGCAGTTGTTATTAATTACTGTACCTATTAAAAATGCAATAAAACACCTTGGCAGCATCGTAAACTAGCCGGTTACACTCTGCACTCTCAGCTAGTATGTCACAGAGCTAAATAACACATTTACTTTCACTAAAACTGCCATTAGCGAACGTTGTAGTAGATTCAAGCAGTACTGGGCAATTAAAAATTTCCACAGAAAATCTAACGAACTCACTAAGCTTGAAACTGTAATATTTGTATCTCTGCCATCCTATAACGTGTGCCAAATGCATTTTCAATGCTGTAGAAGAGCATTGTACAGTTGCTATTAATTACTGTACGATTTAAAATCAAATAAAAGACCTTGGCAGCATCATAAACTAGCTGGTTACACTCTGTACTCTCAGCTAGTATGCCAGAGATCTTAATAGGACATTTACTTCCATTGAAAATGCCATTAGCGAACATTGTAGTACATTTAAATAGTACTAGACAATTAAAAATTACCACAGCAGATCTAACGAGCTCACTAAGCTTGCAATTGTAATATGTGCCTTCGCATCCTATGACGTATGCCAAATGCATTTGTAAAGCGATAGATGAGCATTGTGCAGTTGTTATTAATTACTGTACCAATTAAAAATCCAATAAAACACCTTGGCAGCATCGTAAACTAGGCGGTTACACTCTGCACTCCCAGCTAGTATGTCACAGAGCTAAATAACACATTTACTTTCACTAAAACTGCCATTAGCGAACGTTGTAGTAGATTTAAGCAGTACTGGGCAATTAAAAATTACCACAGCAGATCTAACGGGCTCACTATGCTTGCAATAATTGTAATATGTGTCTTCGCATCCTATGACGTATGCCAAATGCATTTGTAAAGCGATAGATGAGCATTGTGCAGTTTATATTAATTACTGTACCAAATAAAAATCCAATAAAACACCTTGGCAGCATCGTAAACTAGCCGGTTACACTCTGCACTCCCAGCTAGTATGTCACAGAGCTAAATAACACATTTACTTTCACTAAAACTGCCATTAGCGAACGTTGTAGTAGATTTAAGCAGTACTGGGCAATTAAAAATTTCCACAGAAGATCTAACGAACTCACAAAGCTTGAAATTGTAATATTTGTATCTCTGCCATCCTATAACGTGTGCCAAATGCATTTTCAAAGCTGTAGAAGAGCATTGTACAGTTGCTATTAATTACTGTACGATTTAAAATCAAATAGAAGACCTTGGCAGCATCATAAACTAGCTGGTTACACTCTGCACTCTCAGTGCATTTTCAAAGCTGTTGAAGAGCATTGTACAGTTGCTATTAATTACTGTACGATTTAAAATCAAATAAAAGACCTTGGCAGCATCATAGACTAGCTGGTTACACTCTGTACTCTCAGCTAGTATGCCAGAGATCTTAATTAGACATTTACTTCCACTGAAAATGCCATTAGCGAACATTGTAGTACATTTAAATAGTACTAGACAATTAAAAATTTCCACAGAAGATTTAACGAACTCACTAAGCTTAAAATTGTAATATTTGTATCTCTGCCATCCTATAACGTGTGCCAAATGCATTTTCAAAGCAGTAGAAGAGCATTGTACAGTTGCTATTAATAACTGTACAATTTAAAATCAAATAAAACACCTTGGCAGCATCATAAACTAGCAGGTTACACTCTGTACTCTCAGCTAGTATGCCAGAGATCTTAATAAGACATTTACTTCCACTGAAAATGCCATTAGCGAACATTGTAGTACATTTAAATAGTACTAGACAATTAAAAATTACCACAGCAGATCTAACGAGCTCACTAAGCTTGTAATTGTAATATGTGTGTCTCCGCATCCTATGACGTGTGCCAAATGCATTTGTAAAGTGATAGCTGAGCATTGTGCAGTTGTTATTAATTACTATACCTATTAAAAATGCAATAAAACACCTTGGCAGCATCGTTAACTAGCCGGTTACACTCTGCACTCCCAGCTAGTATGTCACAGAGCTAAATAACACATTTACTTTCACTAAAACTACCATTAGCGAACGTTGTAGTAGATTTAAGCAGTACTGGGCAATTAAAAATTTCCACAGAAGATCTAACGAACTCACTAAGCTTGAAATTGTAATAATTGTATCTCTGCTCTCCTATAACGAGTGCCAAATGCATTTTCAAAGCAGTAGAAGATCATTGTACAGTTGCTATTAATAACTGTACAATTTAAAATCAAATAAAACACCTTGGCAGCATCATAAACTAGCAGGTTACACTCTGTACTCTCAGCTAGTATGCCAGAGATCTTAATAAGACATTTACTTCCACTGAAAATGCCATTAGCGAACATTGTAGTACATTTAAATAGTACTAGACAATTAAAAATTACCACAGCAGATCTAACGAGCTCACTAAGCTTGCAATTGTAATATGAGTGTCTCCGCATCCTATGACGTGTGCCAAATGCATTTGTAAAGCGATAGATGAGCATTGTGCAGTTTATATTAATTACTGTACGATTTAAAATCAAATAGAAGACCTTGGCAGCATCATAAACTAGCTGGTTACACTCTGCACTCTCAGTGCATTTTCAAAGCTGTAGAAGAGCATTGTACAGTTGCTATTAATTACTGTACGATTTAAAATCAAATAAAAGACCTTGGCAGCATCATAAACTAGCTGGTTACACTCTGTACTCTCAGCTAGTATGCCAGAGATCTTAATTAGACATTTACTTCCACTGAAAATGCCATTAGCGAACATTGTAGTACATTTAAATAGTACTAGACAATTAAAAATTTCCACAGAAGATTTAACGAACTCACTAAGCTTAAAATTGTAATATTTGTATCTCTGCCATCCTATAACGTGTGCCAAATGCATTTTCAAAGCAGTAGAAGAGCATTGTACAGTTGCTATTAATAACTGTACAATTTAAAATCAAATAAAACACCTTGGCAGCATCATAAACTAGCAGGTTACACTCTGTACTCTCAGCTAGTATGCCAGAGATCTTAATAAGACATTTACTTCCACTGAAAATGCCATTAGCGAACATTGTAGTACATTTAAATAGTACTAGACAATTAAAAATTACCACAGCAGATCTAACGAGCTCACTAAGCTTGTAATTGTAATATGTGTGTCTCCGCATCCTATGACGTGTGCCAAATGCATTTGTAAAGCGATAGCTGAGCATTGTGCAGTTGTTATTAATTACTATACCTATTAAAAATGCAATAAAACACCTTGGCAGCATCGTTAACTAGCCGGTTACACTCTGCACTCCCAGCTAGTATGTCACAGAGCTAAATAACACATTTACTTTCACTAAAACTACCATTAGCGAACGTTGTAGTAGATTTAAGCAGTACTGGGCAATTAAAAATTTCCACAGAAGATCTAACGAACTCACTAAGCTTGAAATTGTAATAATTGTATCTCTGCTCTCCTATAACGAGTGCCAAATGCATTTTCAAAGCAGTAGAAGAGCATTGTACAGTTGCTATTAATAACTGTACAATTTAAAATCAAATAAAACACCTTGGCAGCATCATAAACTAGCAGGTTACACTCTGTACTCTCAGCTAGTATGCCAGAGATCTTAATAAGACATTTACTTCCACTGAAAATGCCATTAGCGAACATTGTAGTACATTTAAATAGTACTAGACAATTAAAAATTACCACAGCAGATCTAACGAGCTCACTAAGCTTGCAATTGTAATATGTGTGTCTCCGCATCCTATGACGTGTGCCAAATGCATTTGTAAAGCGATAGATGAGCATTGTGCAGTTTATATTAATTACTGTACCAATTAAAAATCCAATAAAACACCTTGGCAGCATCGTAAACTAGCCGGTTACACTCTGCACTCTCAGCTAGTATGTCACATAGCTAAATAACACATTTACTTTCACTAAAACTGCCATTAGCGAACGTTGTAGTAGATTTAAGCAGTACTGGGCAATTAAAAATTTTCACAGAAGATCTATCGAACTCACTAAGCTTGAAATTGTAATATTTGTATATCTGCCTTCCTATAACGTGTGCCAAATGCATTTTCAAAGCTGTAGAAGAGCATTGTACAGTTGCTATTAATTACTGTACGATTTAAAATCAAATAATAGACCTTGGCAGCATCATAAACTAGCTGGTTACAATCTGTACTCTTAGCTAGTATGCCAGAGATCTTAATAAGACATTTACTTCCACTGAAAATGCCATTAGCGAACATTGTAGTACATTTAAATAGTACTAGACAATTAAAAATTACCACAGCAGATCTAACGAGCTCACTAAGCTTGCAATTGTAATATGTGTGTTTCCGCATCCTATGACGTGTGCCAAGTGCATTTGTAAAGCGATATCTGAGCATTGTGCAGTTGTTATTAATTACTGTACCAATTAAAAACGCAATAAAGCACCTTGGCAGCATCGTAAACTAGCCGGTTACACTCTGCACTCCCAGCTAGTATGTCACAGAGCTAAATAACACATTTACTTTCACTAAAACTGCCATTAGCAACGTTGTAGTAGATTTAAGCAGTACTGGGCAATTAAAAATTTCCACAGAAGATCTAACGAACTCACTAAGCTTGAAATTGTAATATTTGTATCTCTGCCATCCTATAACGTGTGCCAAATGCATTTTCAAAGCTGTAGAAGAGCATTGTACAGTTGCTATTAATTACTGTACGAATTAAAATCAAATAAAAGACCTTGGCAGCATCATAAACTAGCTGGTTACACTCTGTACTCTCAGTGCATTTTCAAAGCTGTAGAAGAGCATTGTACAGTTGCTATTAATTACTGTACGATTTAAAATCAAATAAAAGACCTTGGCAGCATTATAAACTAGCTGGTTACAATCTGTACTCTCAGCTAGTATGCCAGAGATCTTAATAAGACATTTACTTCCACTGAAAATGCCATTAGCGAACTGTGTAGTACATTTAAATAGTACTAGACAATTAAAAATTACCACAGCAGATCTAACGAGCTCACTAAGCTTGCAATTGTAATATGTGTCTTCGCATCCTATGACGTCTGCCAAATGAATTTGTAAAGCGATAGATGAGCATTGTGCAGTTTATATTAATTACTGTACCAATTAAAAATCCAATAAAACACCTTGGCAGCATCGTAAACTAGCCGGTTACACTCTGCACTCCCAGCTAGTATGTCACAGAGCTAAATAACACATTTACTTTCACTAAAACTGCCATTAGCGAACGTTGTAGTAGATTTAAGCAGTACTGGGCAATTAAAAATTTCCACAGAAGATCTAACGAACTCACAAAGCTTGAAATTGTAATATTTGTATCTCTGCCATCCTATAACGTGTGCCAAATGCATTTTCAAAGCTGTAGAAGAGCATTGTACAGTTGCTATTAATTACTGTACGATTTAAAATCAAATAGAAGACTTTGGCAACATCATAAACTAGCTGGTTACACTCTGCACTCTCAGTGCATTTTCAAAGCTGTAGAAGAGCATTGTACAGTTGCTATTAATTACTGTACGATTTAAAATCAAATAAAAGACCTTGGCAGCATCATAAACTAAGTGGTTACACTCTGTACTCTCAGCTAGTATGCCAGAGATCTTAATAAGACATTTACTTCCACTGAAAATGCCATTAGCGAACGTTGTAGTACATTTAAATAGTACTAGACAATTAAAAATTACCACAGCAGATCTAACGAGTTCACTAAGCTTGAAATTGTAATATTTGTATCTCTGCCATCCTATAACGTGTGCCAAATGCATTTTCAATGTTGTAGAAGAGCATTGTACAGTTGCTATTCATTACTGTAGGATTTAAAATCAAATAAAAGACCTTGGCAGCATCATAAACTAGCTGGTTACACTCCGTACTCTTAGCTAGTATGCCAGAGATCTTAATAAGACATTTACTTCCACTGAAAATGCCATTAGCGAACGTTGTAGTACATTTAAATAGTACTAGACAATTAAAAATTACCACAGCAGATCTAACGAGCTCACTAAGCTTGCAATTGTAATATGTGTCTTCGCATCCTATGACGTCTGCCAAATGCATTTGTAAAGCGATAGATGAGCATTGTGCAGTTTATATTAATTATTGTACCAATTAAAAATCCAATAAAACACCTTGGCAGCATCGTAAACTAGCCGGTTACACTCTGCACTCTCAGCTAGTATGTCACAGAGCTAAATAACACATTTACTTTCACTAAAACTGCCTTTAGCGAACGTTGTAGTAGATTTAAGCAGTACTGGGCAATTAAAAATTTCCACAGAAAATCTAACGAACTCACTAAGCTTGAAATTGTAATATTTGAATTTCTGCCACCCTATAACGTGTGCCAAATGAATTTTCAATGCTGTAGAAGAGCATTGTACAGTTGCTATTAATTACTGTACGATTTAAAATCAAATAAAAGACCTTGGCAGCATCATAAACTAGCTGGTTACACTCTGTACTCACAGCTAGTATGCCAGAGATCTTAATAAGACATTTACTTCCACTGAAAATGCCATTAGCGGACATTGTTGTACATTTAAATAGTACTAGACAATTAAAAATTACCACAGCAGATCTAACGAGTTCACTAAGCTTGCAATTGTAATATGTGTCTCCGCAACTAATGACGTATGCCAAATGCATTTGTAAAGCGATAGATGAGCTTTGTGCAGTTGTTATTAATTACTGTACCTATTAAAAATGCAATAAAACACCTTGGCAGCATCGTAAACTAGCCGGTTACAGTCTGCACTCCCAGCTAATATGTCACAGAGCTAAATAACACATTTACTTTCACTAAAACTGCCACTAGCAAACGTTGTAGTAGATTTAAGCAATACTGGGCAAGTAAAAATTTCCACAGTTGATCTAACGAACTCACTAAGCTTGAAATTGTAATATTTGTATCTCTGCCATCCTATAACGTGTGCCGAATGCATTTTCAAAGCTGTAGAAGAGCATTGTACAGTTGCTATTCATTACTGTACGATTTAAAATCAAATAAAAGACCTTGGCAGCATCATAAACTAGCTGGTTACACTCTGTACTCTTAGCTAGTATGCCAGAGATCTTAATAAGACATTTACTTCCACTGAAAATGCCATTAGCGAACATTGTAGTACATTTAAATAGTACTAGACAATTAAAAATTGCCACAGCAGATCTAACGAGTTCACTAAGCTTGCAATTGTAATATGTTTCTCCGCATCTTATGACGTATGCCAAATGCATTTGTAAAGCGATAGATGAGCTTTGTGCAGTTGTTATTAATTACTGTACCTATTAAAAATTCAATAAAACACCTTGGCAGCATCGTAAACTAGCCCGTTACACTCTGCACTCCCAGCTAGTATGTCACAGAGCTAAATAACACATTTACTTTCACTAAAACTGCCATTAGCGAACGTTGTAGTAGATTTAAGCAGTACTGGGCAATTAAAAATTTCCACAGAAGATCTAACGAACTCACTAAGCTTGAAATTGTAATATTTGTATCTCTGCCATCCTATAACGTGTGCCAAATGCATTTTCAAAGCAGTAGAAGACCATTGTACAGTTGCTATTAATTACTGTACGATTTAAAATCAAATAAAAGACCTTGGCAGCATTATAAACTAGCTGGTTACACTCTGTACTCTCAGCTAGTATGCCAGAGATCTTAATAAGACATTTACTTCCACTGAAAATGCCATTAGCGAACATTGTAGTACATTTAAATAGTACTAGACAATTAAAAATTACCACAGCAGATCTAACGAGCTCACTAAGCTTGCAATTGTAATATGTGTTTTCGCATCCTATGACGTCTGCCAAATGCATTTGTAAAGCGATAGATGAGCATTGTGCAGTTTATATTAATTACTGTACCAATTAAAAATCCAATAAAACACCTTGGCAGCATCGTAAACTAGCCGGTTACACTCTGCACTCCCAGCTAGTATGTCACAGAGCTAAATAACACATTTACTTTCACTAAAACTGCTATTAGCGAACGTTGTAGTAGATTTAAGCAGTACTGGGCAATTAAAAATTTCCACAGAAGATCTAACAAACACGCTAAGCTTGAAATTGTAATATTTGTATATCTGCCATCCTATAACGTGTGCCAAATGCATTTTCAAAGCTGTAGAAGAGCATTGTACAGTTGCTATTAATTACTGTACGATTTAAAATCAAATAAAAGACCTTGGCAGCATCATAAACTAGCTGGTTACACTCTGTACTCTCAGCTAGTATGCCAGAGATCTTAATAAGACATTTACTTCTACTGAAAATGCCATTAGCGAACATTGTAGTACATTTAAATAGTACTAGACAATTAAAAATTACCACCGCAGATCTAACGAGTTCACTAAGCTTGCAATTGTAATATGTGCCTCCGCATCCTATGACGTATGCCAAATGCATTTGTAAAGCGATAGATGAGCTTTGTGCAGTTGTTATTAATTACTGTACTTATTAAAAATGCAATAACACACTTTGGCAGCATCGTAAACTAGCCGGTTAAGTTCTGCACTCCCAGCTAGTATGTCACAGAGCTAAATAACACATTTACTTTCACTAAAACTGCCATTAGCGAACGTTGTAGTAGATTTAAGCAGTACTGGGCAATTAAAAATTTCCACAGAAGATCTAACGAACTCACTAAGCTTGAAATTGTAATATTTGTATCTCTGCCATCCTATAACGTGTGCCAAATGCATTTTCAAAGCTGTAGAAGAGCATTGCACAGTTGCTATTAATTACTGTAAGATTTAAAATCAAATAAAAGACCTTGGCAGCATCATAAACTAGCTGGTTACAATCTGTACTTTCAGCTAGTATGCCAGAGATCTTAATAAGACATTTACTTCCACTGAAAATGCCATTAGCGAACATTGTAGTACATTTAAATAGTACTAGACAATTAAAAATTACCACAGAAATCTAACGAGCTCACTAAACTTGCAATTGTAATATGTGTGTCTCCGCATCCTATGGCGTGTGCCAAATGCATTTGTAACGCGATAGCTGAGCATTGTGCAGTTGTTATTAATTACTGTACCTATTAAAAATGCAATAAAACACCTTGGCAGCATCGTAAACTAGCCGGTTACACTCTGCACTCCCAGCTAGTATGTCACAGAGCTAAATAACACATTTACTTTCACTAAAACTGCCATTAGCGAACGTTGTAGTAGATTCAAGCAGTACTGGGCAATTAAAAATTTCCACAGAAAATCTAACGAACTCACTAAGCTTGAAACTGTAATATTTGTATCTCTGCCATCCTATAACGTGTGCCAAATGCATTTTCAATGCTGTAGAAGAGCATTGTACAGTTGCTATTAATTACTGTACGATTTAAAATCAAATAAAAGACCTTGGCAGCATCATAAACTAGCTGGTTACACTCTGTACTCTCAGCTAGTATGCCAGAGATCTTAATAGGACATTTACTTCCATTGAAAATGCCATTAGCGAACATTGTAGTACATTTAAATAGTACTAGACAATTAAAAATTACCACAGCAGATCTAACGAGCTCACTAAGCTTGCAATTGTAATATGTGCCTTCGCATCCTATGACGTATGCCAAATGCATTTGTAAAGCGATAGATGAGCATTGTGCAGTTTATATTAATTACTGTACCAATTAAATATCCAATAAAACACCTTGGCAGCATCGTAAAGTAGCCGGTTACACTCTGCACTCCCAGCTAGTATGTCACAGAGCTAAATAACACATTTACTTTCACTAAAACTGCCATTAGCGAACGTTGTAGTAGATTTAAGCAGTACTGGGCAATTAAAAATTTCCACAGAAGATCTAACGAACTCACTAAGCTTGAAATTGTAATATTTGTATCTCTGCCATCCTATAACGTGTGCCAAATGCATTTTCAAAGCAGTAGAAAAGCATTGTACAGTTGCTATTAATTACTGTACGATTTAAAATCAAATAAAAGACCTTGGCAACATCTCAAACTAGCTGGTTACACTCTGTACTCTCAGCTAGTATGCCAGAGATCCTAATTAGACATTTACTTCCACTGAAAATGCCATTAGCGAACATTGTTGTACATTTAAATAGTACTAGACAATTAAAAATTACCACAGCAGATCTAACGGGCTCACTAAGCTTGCAATAATTGTAATATGTGTCTTCGCATCCTATGACGTATGCCAAATGCATTTGTAAAGCGATAGATGAGCATTGTGCAGTTTATATTAATTACTGTACCAAATAAAAATCCAATAAAACACCTTGGCAGCATCGTAAACTAGCCGGTTACACTCTGCACTCCCAGCTAGTATGTCACAGAGCTAAATAACACATTTACTTTCACTAAAACTGCCATTAGCAAACGTTGTAGTAGATTTAAGCAGTACTGGGCAATTAAAAATTTCCACAGAAGATCTAACGAACTCACTAAGCTTGAAATTGTAATATTTGTATCTCTGCCATCCTATAACGTGTGCCAAATGCATTTTCAAAGCTGTAGAAGAGCATTGTATAGTTGCTATTAATTACTGTACGATTTAAAATCAAATAAAAGACCTTGGCAGCATCATAAACTAGCTGGTTACAATCTGTACTCTCAGCTAGTATGCCAGAGATCTTAATAAGACATTTACTTCCACTGAAAATGCCATTAGCGAACATTGTAGTACATTTAAATAGCACTAGACATTTAAAAATTACCACAGCAGATCTAACGAGCTCACTAAGCTTGCAATTTTAATATGTGTCTTCGCATCCTATGACGTATGCCGAATGCTTTTGTAAAGCGATAGATGAGCATTCTGCAGTTGTTATTAATTGCTGTACCAATTAAAAATCCAATAAAACACCTTGGCAGCATCGTAAACTAGCCGGTTACACTCTGCACTCCCAGCTAGTATGTCACAGAGATAAATAACACATTTACTTTCACTAAAACTGCCATTAGCGAACGTTGTAGTAGATTTAAGCAGTACTGGGCAATTAAAAATTTCCACAGAAGATCTAACGAACTCACTAAGCTTGAAATTGTAATATTTGTATCTCTGCCATCCTATAACGTGTGCCAAATGCATTTTCAAAGCAGTAGAAAAGCATTGTACAGTTGCTATTAATTACTGTACGATTTAAAATCAAATAAAAGACCTTGGCAACATCTCAAACTAGCTGGTTACACTCTGTACTCTCAGCTAGTATGCCAGAGATCCTAATTAGACATTTACTTCCACTGAAAATGCCATTAGCGAACATTGTTGTACATTTAAATAGTACTAGACAATTAAAAATTACCACAGCAGATCTAACGGGCTCACTAAGCTTGCAATAATTGTAATATGTGTCTTCGCATCCTATGACGTATGCCAAATGCATTTGTAAAGCGATAGATGAGCATTGTGCAGTTTATATTAATTACTGTACCAAATAAAAATCCAATAAAACACCTTGGCAGCATCGTAAACTAGCCGGTTACACTCTGCACTCCCAGCTAGTATGTCACAGAGCTAAATAACACATTTACTTTCACTAAAACTGCCATTAGCAAATGTTGTAGTAGATTTAAGCAGTACTGGGCAATTAAAAATTTCCACAGAAGATCTAACGAACTCACTAAGCTTGAAATTGTAATATTTGTATCTCTGCCATCCTATAACGTGTGCCAAATGCATTTTCAAAGCTGTAGAAGAGCATTGTATTGTTGCTATTAATTACTGTACGATTTAAAATCAAATAAAAGACCTTGGCAGCATCATAAACTAGCTGGTTACAATCTGTACTCTCAGCTAGTATGCCAGAGATCTTAATAAGACATTTACTTCCACTGAAAATGCCATTAGCGAACATTGTAGTACATTTAAATAGCACTAGACATTTAAAAATTACCACAGCAGATCTAACGAGCTCACTAAGCTTGCAATTTTAATATGTGTCTTCGCATCCTATGACGTATGCCGAATGATTTTGTAAAGCGATAGATGAGCATTCTGCAGTTGTTATTAATTACTGTACCAATTAAAAATCCAATAAAACACCTTGGCAGCATCGTAAACTAACCGGTTACACTCTGCACTCCCAGCTAGTATGTCACAGAGCTAAATAACACATTTACTTTCACTAAAACAGCCATTAGCGAACGTTGTAGTAGATTTAAGCAGTACTGGGCAATTAAAAATTTCCACAGAAGATCTAACGAACTCACTAAGCTTGAAATTGTAATATTTGTATCTCTGCCATCCTATAACGTGTGCCAAATGCATTTTCAAAGCTGTAGAAGAGCATTGTACAGTTGCTATTAATTACTGTACGATTTAAAATCAAATAAAAGACCTTGGCAGCATCATAAACTAGCTGGTTACAATCTGTACTCTCAGCTAGTATGCCAGAGATCTTAATAAGACATTTACTTCCACTGAAAATGCCATTAGCGAACATTGTAGTACATTTAAATAGTACTAGACAATTAAAAATTACCACAGCAGATCTAACGAGCTCACTAAGCTTGCAATTGTAATATGTGTTTTCGCATCCTATGACGTCTGCCAAATGCATTTGTAAAGCGATAGATGAGCATTGTGCAGTTTATATTAATTACTGTACCAATTAAAAATCCAATAAAACACCTTGGCAGCATCGTAAACTAGCCGGTTACACTCTGCACTCCCAGCTAGTATGTCACAGAGCTAAATAACACATTTACTTTCACTAAAACTGCTATTAGCGAACGTTGTAGTAGATTTAAGCAGTACTGGGCAATTAAAAATTTCCACAGAAGATCTAACAAACTCACTAAGCTTGAAATTGTAATATTTGTATCTCTGCCATCCTATAACGTGTGCCAAATGCATTTTCAAAGCAGTAGAAAAGCATTGTACAGTTGCTGTACGATTTAAAATCAAATAAAAGACCTTGGCAACATCTCAAACTAGCTGGTTACACTCTGTACTCTCAGCTAGTATGCCAGAGATCCTAATTAGACATTTACTTCCACTGAAAATGCCATTAGCGAACATTGTTGTACATTTAAATAGTACTAGACAATTAAAAATTACCACAGCAGATCTAACGGGCTCACTAAGCTTGCAATAATTGTAATATGTGTCTTCGCATCCTATGACGTATGCCAAATGCATTTGTAAAGCGATAGATGAGCATTGTGCAGTTTATATTAATTACTGTACCAAATAAAAATCCAATAAAACACCTTGGCAGCATCGTAAACTAGCCGGTTACACTCTGCACTCCCAGCTAGTATGTCACAGAGCTAAATAACACATTTACTTTCACTAAAACTGCCATTAGCAAACGTTGTAGTAGATTTAAGCAGTACTGGGCAATTAAAAATTTCCACAGAAGATCTAACGAACTCACTAAGCTTGAAATTGTAATATTTGTATCTCTGCCATCCTATAACGTGTGCCAAATGCATTTTCAAAGCTGTAGAAGAGCATTGTATAGTTGCTATTAATTACTGTACGATTTAAAATCAAATAAAAGACCTTGGCAGCATCATAAACTAGCTGGTTACAATCTGTACTCTCAGCTAGTATGCCAGAGATCTTAATAAGACATTTACTTCCACTGAAAATGCCATTAGCGAACATTGTAGTACATTTAAATAGCACTAGACATTTAAAAATTACCACAGCAGATCTAACGAGCTCACTAAGCTTGCAATTTTAATATGTGTCTTCGCATCCTATGACGTATGCCGAATGCTTTTGTAAAGCGATAGATGAGCATTCTGCAGTTGTTATTAATTACTGGACCAATTAAAAATCCAATAAAACACCTTGGCAGCATCGTAAACTAGCCGGTTACACTCTGCACTCCCAGCTAGTATGTCACAGAGCTAAATAACACATTTACTTTCACTAAAACTGCCATTAGCGAACGTTGTAGTAGATTTAAGCAGTACTGGGCAATTAAAAATTTCCACAGAAGATCTAACGAACTCACTAAGCTTGAAATTGTAATATTTGTATCTCTGCCATCCTATAACGTGTGCCAAATGCATTTTCAAAGCTGTAGAAGAGCATTGTACAGTTGCTATTAATTACTGTACGATTTAAAATCAAATAAAAGACCTTGGCAGCATCATAAACTAGCTGGTTACACTCTGTACTCTCAGCTAGTATGCCAGAGATCTTAATAAGACATTTACTTCCACTGAAAATGCCATTAGCGAACATTGTAGTACATTTAAATAGCACTAGACATTTAAAAATTACCACAGCAGATCTAACGAGCTCACTAAGCTTGCAATTTTAATATGTGTCTTCGCATCCTATGACGTATGCCGAATGATTTTGTAAAGCGATAGATGAGCATTCTGCAGTTGTTATTAATTACTGTACCAATTAAAAATCCAATAAAACACCTTGGCAGCATCGTAAACTAACCGGTTACACTCAGCACTCCCAGCTAGTATGTCACAGAGCTAAATAACACATTTACTTTCACTAAAACTGCCATTAGCGAACGTTGTAGTAGATTTAAGCAGTACTGGGCAATTAAAAATTTCCACAGAAGATCTAACGAACTCACTAAGCTTGAAATTGTAATATTTGTATCTCTGCCATCCTATAACGTGTGCCAAATGCATTTTCAAAGCTGTAGAAGAGCATTGTACAGTTGCTATTAATTACTGTACGATTTAAAATCAAATAAAAGACCTTGGCAGCATCATAAACTAGCTGGTTACAATCTGTACTCTCAGCTAGTATGCCAGAGATCTTAATAAGACATTTACTTCCACTGAAAATGCCATTAGCGAACATTGTAGTACATTTAAATAGTACTAGACAATTAAAAATTACCACAGCAGATCTAACGAGCTCACTAAGCTTGCAATTGTAATATGTGTTTTCGCATCCTATGACGTCTGCCAAATGCATTTGTAAAGCGATAGATGAGCATTGTGCAGTTTATATTAATTACTGTACCAATTAAAAATCCAATAAAACACCTTGGCAGCATCGTAAACTAGCCGGTTACACTCTGCACTCCCAGCTAGTATGTCACAGAGCTAAATAACACATTTACTTTCACTAAAACTGCTATTAGCGAACGTTGTAGTAGATTTAAGCAGTACTGGGCAATTAAAAATTTCCACAGAAGATCTAACAAACTCACTAAGCTTGAAATTGTAATATTTGTATATCTGCCATCCTATAACGTGTGCCAAATGCATTTTCAAAGCTGTAGAAGAGCATTGTACAGTTGCTATTACTTACTGTACGATTTAAAATCAAATAAAAGACCTTGGCAGCATCATAAACTAGCTGGTTACACTCTGTACTCTCAGCTAGTATGCCAGAGATCTTAATAAGACATTTACTTCTACTGAAAATGCCATTAGCGAACATTGTAGTACATTTAAATAGTACTAGACAATTAAAAATTACCACCGCAGATCTAACGAGTTCACTAAGCTTGCAATTGTAATATGTGCCTCCGCATCCTATGACGTATGCCAAATGCATTTGTAAAGCGATAGATGAGCTTTGTGCAGTTGTTATTAATTACTGTACTTATTAAAAATGCAATAACACACTTTGGCAGCATCGTAAACTAGCCGGTTAAGTTCTGCACTCCCAGCTAGTATGTCACAGAGCTAAATAACACATTTACTTTCACTAAAACTGCCATTAGCGAACGTTGTAGTAGATTTAAGCAGTACTGGGCAATTAAAAATTTCCACAGAAGATCTAACGAACTCACTAAGCTTGAAATTGTAATATTTGTATCTCTGCCATCCTATAACGTGTGCCAAATGCATTTTCAAAGCTGTAGAAGAGCATTGCACAGTTGCTATTAATTACTGTAAGATTTAAAATCAAATAAAAGACCTTGGCAGCATCATAAACTAGCTGGTTACAATCTGTACTCTCAGCTAGTATGCCAGAGATTTTAATAAGACATTTACTTCCACTGAAAATGCCATTAGCGAACATTGTAGTACATTTAAATAGTACTAGACAATTAAAAATTACCACAGAAATATAACGAGCTCACTAAGCTTGCAATTGTAATATGTGTGTCTCCGCATCCTATGGCGTGTGCCAAATGCATTTGTAACGCGATAGCTGAGCATTGTGCAGTTGTTATTAATTACTGTACCTATTAAAAATGCAATAAAACACCTTGGCAGCATCGTAAACTAGCCGGTTACACTCTGCACTCCCAGCCAGTATGTCACAGAGCTAAATAACACATTTACTTTCACTAAAACTGCCATTAGCGAACGTTGTAGTAGATTCAAGCAGTACTGGGCAATTATAAATTTCCACAGAAAATCTAACGAACTCACTAAGCTTGAAACTGTAATATTTGTATCTCTGCCATCCTATAACGTGTGCCAAATGCATTTTCAATGCTGTAGAAGAGCATTGTACAGTTGCTATTAATTACTGTACGATTTAAAATCAAATAAAAGACCTTGGCAGCATCATAAACTAGCTGGTTACACTCTGTACTCTCAGCTAGTATGCCAGAGATCTTAATAGAACATTTACTTCCATTGAAAATGCCATTAGCGAACATTGTAGTACATTTAAATAGTACTAGACAATTAAAAATTACCACAGCAGATCTAACGAGCTCACTAAGCTTGCAATTGTAATATGTGCCTTCGCATCCTATGACGTATGCCAAATGCATTTGTAAAGCGATAGATGAGCATTGTGCAGTTGTTATTAATTACTGTACCAATTAAAAATCCAATAAAACACCTTGGCAGCATCGTAAACTAGCCGGTTACACTCTGCACTCCCAGCTAGTTTGTCACAGAGCTAAATAACACATTTACTTTCACTAAAACTGCCATTAGCGAACGTTGTAGTAGATTTAAGCAGTACTGGGCAATTAAAAATTACCACAGCAGATCTAACGGGCTCACTAAGCTTGCAATAATTGTAATATGTGTCTTCGCATCCTATGACGTATGCCAAATGCATTTGTAAAGCGATAGATGAGCATTGTGCAGTTTATATTAATTACTGTACCAAATAAAAATCCAATAAAACACCTTGGCAGCATCGTAAACTAGCCGGTTACACTCTGCACTCCCAGCTAGTATGTCACAGAGCTAAATAAGACATTTACTTCCACTGAAAATGCCATTAGCGAACATTGTAGTACATTTAAATAGCACTAGACATTTAAAAATTACCACAGCAGATCTAACGAGCTCACTAAGCTTGCAATTTTAATATGTGTCTTCGCATCCTATGACGTATGCCGAATGCTTTTGTAAAGCGATAGATGAGCATTCTGCAGTTGTTATTAATTACTGTACCAATTAAAAATCCAATAAAACACCTTGGCAGCATCGTAAACTAGCCGGTTACACTCTGCACTCCCAGCTAGTATGTCACAGAGCTAAATAACACATTTACTTTCACTAAAACTGCCATTAGCGAACGTTGTAGTAGATTTAAGCAGTACTGGGCAATTAAAAATTTCCACAGAAGATCTAACGAACTCACTAAGCTTGAAATTGTAATATTTGTATCTCTGCCATCCTATAACGTGTGCCAAATGCATTTTCAAAGCTGTAGAAGAGCATTGTACAGTTGCTATTAATTACTGTACGATTTAAAATCAAATAAAAGACCTTGGCAGCATCATAAACTAGCTGGTTACAATCTGTACTCTCAGCTAGTATGCCAGAGATCTTAATAAGACATTTACTTCCACTGAAAATGCCATTAGCGAACATTGTAGTACATTTAAATAGCACTAGACATTTAAAAATTACCACAGCAGATCTAACGAGCTCACTAAGCTTGCAATTTTAATATGTGTCTTCGCATCCTATGACGTATGCCGAATGCTTTTGTAAAGCGATAGATGAGCATTCTGCAGTTGTTATTAATTACTGTACCAATTAAAAATCCAATAAAACACCTTGGCAGCATTGTAAACTAGCCGGTTACACTCTGCACTCCCAGCTAGTATGTCACAGAGCTAAATAACACATTTACTTTCACTAAAACTGCCATTAGCGAACGTTGTAGTAGATTTAAGCAGTACTGGGCAATTAAAAATTTCCACAGAAGATCTAACGAACTCACTAAGCTTGAAATTGTAATATTTGTATCTCTGCCATCCTATAACGTGTGCCAAATGCATTTTCAAAGCTGTAGAAGAGCATTGTACAGTTGCTATTAATTACTGTACGATTTAAAATCAAATAAAAGACCTTGGCAGCATCATAAACTAGCTGGTTACAATCTGTACTCTCAGCTAGTATGCCAGAGATCTTAATAAGACATTTACTTCCACTGAAAATGCCATTAGCGAACATTGTAGTACATTTAAATAGTACTAGACAATTAAAAATTACCACAGCAGATCTAACGAGGTCACTAAGCTTGCAATTGTAATATGTGTCTTCGCATCCTATGACGTCTGCCAAATGAATTTGTAAAGCGATAGATGAGCATTGTGCAGTTTATATTAATTACTGTACCAATTAAAAATCCAATAAAACACCTTGGCAGCATCGTAAACAAGCCGGTTACACTCTGCACTCCCAGCTAGTATGTCACAGAGCTAAATAACACATTTACTTTCACTAAAACTGCCATTAGCGAACGTTGTAGTAGATTTAAGCAGTACTGGGCAATTAGAAATTTCCACAGAAGATCTAACGAACTCACAAAGCTTGAAATTGTAATATTTGTATCTCTGCCATCCTATAACGTGTGCCAAATGCATTTTCAAAGCTGTAGAAGAGCATTGTACAGTTGCTATTAATTACTGTACTATTTAAAATCAAATAGAAGACCTTGGCAGCATCATAAACTAGCTGGTTACACTCTGCACTCTCAGTGCATTTTCAAAGCTGTAGAAGAGCATTGTACAGTTGCTATTAATTACTGTACGATTTAAAATCAAATAAAAGACCTTGGCAGCATCATAAACTAGCTGGTTACACTCTGTACTCTCAGCTAGTATGCCAGAGATCTTAATTAGACATTTACTTCCACTGAAAATGCCATTAGCGAACATTGTAGTACATTTAAATAGTACTAGACAATTAAAAATTTCCACAGAAGATTTAACGAACTCACTAAGCTTAAAATTGTAATATTTGTATCTCTGCCATCCTATAACGTGTGCCAAATGCATTTTCAAAGCAGTAGAAGAGCATTGTACAGTTGCTATTAATAACTGTACAATTTAAAATCAAATAAAACACCTTGGCAGCATCATAAACTAGCAGGTTACACTCTGTACTCTCAGATAGTATGCCAGAGATCTTAATAAGACATTTACTTCCACTGAAAATGCCATTAGCGAACATTGTAGTACATTTAAATAGTACTAGACAATTAAAAATTACCACAGCAGATCTAACGAGCTCACTAAGCTTGTAATTGTAATATGTGTGTCTCCGCATCCTATGACGTGTGCCAAATGCATTTGTAAAGCGATAGCTGAGCATTGTGCAGTTGTTATTGATTACTGTACCTATTAAAAATGCAATAAAACACCTTGGCAGCATCGTTAACTAGCCGGTTACACTCTGCACTCCCAGCTAGTATGTCACAGAGCTAAATAACACATTTACTTTCACTAAAACTACCATTAGCGAACGTTGTAGTAGATTTAAGCAGTACTGGGCAATTAAAAATTTCCACAGAAGATCTAACGAACTCACTAAGCTTGAAATTGTAATAATTGTATCTCTGCTATCCTATAACGAGTGCCAAATGCATTTTCAAAGCAGTAGAAGAGCATTGTACAGTTGCTATTAATAACTGTACAATTTAAAATCAAATAAAACACCTTGGCAGCATCATAAACTAGCAGGTTACACTCTGTACTCTCAGCTAGTATGCCAGAGATCTTAATAAGACATTTACTTCCACTGAAAATGCCATTAGCTAACATTGTAGTACATTTAAATAGTACTAGACAATTAAAAATTACCACAGCAGATCCTACGAGCTCACTAAGCTTGCAATTGTAATATGTGTGTCTCCGCATCCTATGACGTGTGCCAAATGCATTTGTAAAGCGATAGATGAGCATTGTGCAGTTTATATTAATTACTGTACCAATTAAAAATCCAATAAAACACCTTGGCAGCATCGTAAACTAGCCGGTTACACTCTGCACTCTCAGCTAGTATGTCACAGAGCTAAATAACACATTTACTTTCACTAAAACTGCCATTAGCGAACGTTGTAGTAGATTTAAGCAGTACTGGGCAATTAAAAATTTTCACAGAAGATCTATCGAAGTCACTAAGCTTGAAATTGTAATATTTGTATATCTGCCTTCCTATAACGTGTGCCAAATGCATTTTCAAAGCTGTAGAAGAGCATTGTACAGTTGCTATTAATTACTGTACGATTTAAAATCAAATAAAAGACCTTGGCAGCATCATAAACTAGCTGGTTACAATCTGTACTCTTAGCTAGTATGCCAGAGATCTTAATAAGACATTTACTTCCACTGAAAATGCCATTAGCGAACATTGTAGTACATTTAAATAGTACTAGACAATTAAAAATTACCACAGCAGATCTAACGAGCTCACTAAGCTTGCAATTGTAATATGTGTGTTTCCGCATCCTATGACGTGTGCCAAGTGCATTTGTAAAGCGATATCTGAGCATTGTGCAGTTGTTATTAATTACTGTACCAATTAAAAACGCAATAAAGCACCTTGGCAGCATCGTAAACTAGCCGGTTACACTCTGCACTCCCAGCTAGTATGTCACAGAGCTAAATAACACATTTACTTTCACTAAAACTGCCATTAACAACGTTGTAGTAGATTTAAGCAGTACTGGGCAATTAAAAATTTCCACAGAAGATCTAACGAACTCACTAAGCTTGAAATTGTAATATTTGTATCTCTGCCATCCTATAACGTGTGCCAAATGCATTTTCAAAGCTGTAGAAGAGCATTGTACAGTTGCTATTAATTACTGTACGAATTAAAATCAAATAAAAGACCTTGGCAGCATCATAAACTAGCTGGTTACACTCTGTCCTCTCAGTGCATTTTCAAAGCTGTAGAAGAGCATTGTACAGTTGCTATTAATTACTGTACGATTTAAAATCAAATAAAAGACCTTGGCAGCATTATAAACTAGCTGGTTACAATCTGTACTAACAGCTAGTATGCCAGAGATCTTAATAAGACATTTACTTCCACTGAAAATGCCATTAGCGAACTGTGTAGTACATTTAAATAGTACTAGACAATTAAAAATTACCACAGCAGATCTAACGAGGTCACTAAGCTTGCAATTGTAATATGTGTCTTCGCATCCTATGACGTCTGCCAAATGAATTTGTAAAGCGATAGATGAGCATTGTGCAGTTTATATTAATTACTGTACCAATTAAAAATCCAATAAAACACCTTGGCAGCATCGTAAACTAGCCGGTTACACTCTGCACTCCCAGCTAGTATGTCACAGAGCTAAATAACACATTTACTTTCACTAAAACTGCCATTAACAACGTTGTAGTAGATTTAAGCAGTACTGGGCAATTAAAAATTTCCACAGAAGATCTAACGAACTCACTAAGCTTGAAATTGTAATATTTGTATCTCTGCCATCCTATAACGTGTGCCAAATGCATTTTCAAAGCTGTAGAAGAGCATTGTACAGTTGCTATTAATTACTGTACGAATTAAAATCAAATAAAAGACCTTGGCAGCATCATAAACTAGCTGGTTACACTCTGCACTCTCAGTGCATTTTCAAAGCTGTAGAAGAGCATTGTACAGTTGCTATTAATTACTGTACGATTTAAAATCAAATAAAAGACCTTGGCAGCATCATAAACTAGCTGGTTACACTCTGTACTCTCAGCTAGTATGCCAGAGATCTTAATAAGACATTTACTTCCACTGAAAATGCCATTAGCGAACATTGTAGTAAATTTAAATAGCACTAGACATTTAAAAATTACCACTGCAGATCTAACGAGCTCACTAAGCTTGCAATTTTAATATGTGTCTTCGCATCCTATGACGTATGCCGAATGCTTTTGTAAAGCGATAGATGAGCATTCTGCAGTTGTTATTAATTACTGTACCAATTAAAAATCCAATAAAACACCTTGGCAGCATCGTAAACTAGCCGGTTACACTCTGCACTCCCAGCTAGTATGTCACAGAGCTAAATAACACATTTACTTTCACTAAAACTGCCATTAGCGAACGTTGTAGTAGATTTAAGCAGTACTGGGCAATTAAAAATTTCCACAGAAGATCTAACGAACTCACTAAGCTTGAAATTGTAATATTTGTATCTCTGCCATCCTATAACGTGTGCCAAATGCATTTTCAAAGCTGTAGAAGAGCATTGTACAGTTGCTATTAATTACTGTACGATTTAAAATCAAATAAAAGACCTTGGCAGCATCATAAACTAGCTGGTTACAATCTGTACTCTCAGCTAGTATGCCAGAGATCTTTATAAGACATTTACTTCCACTGAAAATGCCATTAGCGAACATTGTAGTACATTTAAATAGCACTAGACATTTAAAAATTACCACAGCAGATCTAACGAGCTCACTAAGCTTGCAATTTTAATATGTGTCTTCGCATCCTATGACGTATGCCGAATGCTTTTGTAAAGCGATAGATGAGCATGCTGCAGTTGTTATTAATTACTGTACCAATTAAAAATCCAATAAAACACCTTGGCAGCATCGTAAACTAGCCGGTTACACTCTGCACTCCCAGCTAGTATGTCACAGAGCTAAATAACACATTTACTTTCACTAAAACTGCCATTAGCGAACGTTGTAGTAGATTTAAGCAGTACTGGGCAATTAAAAATTTCCACAGAAGATCTAACGAACTCACTAAGCTTGAAATTGTAATATTTGTATCTCTGCCATCCTATAACGTGTGCCAAATGCATTTTCAAAGCTGTAGAAGAGCATTGTACAGTTGCTATTAATTACTGTACGATTTAAAATCAAATAAAAGACCTTGGCAGCATCATAAACTAGCTGGTTACACTCTGTACTCTCAGCTAGTATGCCAGAGATCTTAATAGGACATTTACTTCCATTGAAAATGCCATTAGCGAACATTGTAGTACATTTAAATAGTACTAGACAATTAAAAATTACCACAGCAGATCTAACGAGCTCACTAAGCTTGCAATTGTAATATGTGCCTTCGCATCCTATGACGTATGCCAAATGCATTTGTAAAGCGATAGATGAGCATTGTGCAGTTGTTATTAATTACTGTACCAATTAAAAATCCAATAAAACACCTTGGCAGCATCGTAAACTAGCCGGTTACACTCTGCACTCCCAGCTAGTATGTCACAGAGCTAAATAACACATTTACTTTCACTAAAACTGCCATTAGCGAACGTTGTAGTAGATTTAAGCAGTACTGGGCAATTAAAAATTTCCACTGAAAATCTAACGAACTCACAAAGCTTGAAATTGTAATATTTGTATCTCTGCCATCCTATAACGTGTGCCAAATGCATTTTCAAAGCTGTAGAAGAGCATTGTACAGTTGCTATTAATTACTGTACGATTTAAAATCAAATAGAAGACCTTGGCAGCATCATAAACTAGCTGGTTACACTCTGCACTCTCAGTGCATTTTCAAAGCTGTAGAAGAGCATTGAACAGTTGCTATTAATTACTGTACGATTTAAAATCAAATAAAAGACCTTGGCAGCATCATAAACTAGCTGGTTACACTCTGTACTCTCAGCTAGTATGCCAGAGATCTTAATAAGACATTTACTTCCACTGAAAATGCCATTAGCGAACATTGTAGGACATTTAAATAGCACTAGACATTTAAAAATTACCACAGCAGATCTAACGAGCTCACTAAGCTTGCAATTTTAATATGTGTCTTCGCATCCTATGACGTATGCCGAATGCTTTTGTAAAGCGATAGATGAGCATCCTGCATTTGTTATTAATTACTGTACCAATTAAAAATCCAATAAAACACCTTGGCAGCATCGTAAACTAGCCGGTTACACTCTGCACTCCCAGCTAGTATGTCACAGAGCTAAATAACACATTTACTTTCACTAAAACTGCCATTAGCGAACGTTGTAGTAGATTTAAGCAGTACTGGGCAATTAAAAATTTCCACAGAAGATCTAACGAACTCACTAAGCTTGAAATTGTAATATTTGTATCTCTGCCATCCTATAACGTGTGCCAAATGCATTTTCAAAGCTGTAGAAGAGCATTGTACAGTTGCTATTAATTACTGTACGATTTAAAATCAAATAAAAGACCTTGGCAGCATCATAAACTAGCTGGTTACACTCTGTACTCTCAGCTAGTATGCCAGAGATCTTAATAAGACATTTACTTCCACTGAAAATGCCATTAGCGAACATTGTAGTACATTTAAATAGCACTAGACATTTAAAAATTACCACAGCAGATCTAACGAGCTCACTAAGCTTGCAATTTTAATATGTGTCTTCGCATCCTATGACGTATGCCGAATGCTTTTGTAAAGCGATAGATGAGCATGCTGCAGTTGTTATTAATTACTGTACCAATTAAAAATCCAATAAAACACCTTGGCAGCATCGTAAACTAGCCGGTTACACTCTGCACTCCCAGCTAGTATGTCACAGAGCTAAATAACACATTTAGTTTCACTAAAACTGCCATTAGCGAACGTTGTAGTAGATTTAAGCAGTACTGGGCAATTAAAAATTTCCACAGAAGATCTAACGAACTCACTAAGCTTGAAATTGTAATATTTGTATCTCTGCCATCCTATAACGTGTGCCAAATGCATTTTCAAAGCTGTAGAAGAGCATTGTACAGTTGCTATTAATTACTGTACGATTTAAAATCAAATAAAAGACCTTGGCAGCATCATAAACTAGCTGGTTACAATCTGTACTCTCAGCTAGTATGCCAGAGATCTTAATAAGACATTTACTTCCACTGAAAATGCCATTAGCGAACATTGTAGTACATTTAAATAGCACTAGACATTTAAAAATTACCACAGCAGATCTAACGAGCTCACTAAGCTTGCAATTTTAATATGTGTCTTCGCATCCTATGACGTATGCCGAATGCTTTTGTAAAGCGATAGATGAGCATTCTGCAGTTGTTATGAATTACTGTACCAATTAAAAATCCAATTAAACACCTTGGCAGCATCGTAAACTAGCCGGTTACACTCTGCACTCCCAGCTAGTATGTCACAGAGCTAAATAACACATTTACTTTCACTAAAACTGCCATTAGCGAACGTTGTAGTAGATTTAAGCAGTACTGGGCAATTAAAAATTTCCACAGAAGATCTAACGAACTCACTAAGCTTGAAATTGTAATATTTGTATCTCTGCCATCCTATAACGTGTGCCAAATGCATTTTCAAAGCTGTAGAAGAGCAATGTACAGTTGCTATTAATTACTGTACGATTTAAAATCAAATAAAAGACCTTGGCAGCATCATAAACTAGCTGGTTACAATCTGTACTCTCAGCTAGTATGCCAGAGATCTTAATAAGACATTTACTTCCACTGAAAATGCCATTAGCGAACATTGTAGTACATTTAAATAGTACTAGACAATTAAAAATTACCACAGCAGATCTAACGAGGTCACTAAGCTTGCAATTGTAATATGTGTCTTCGCATCCTATGACGTCTGCCAAATGAATTTGTAAAGCGATAGATGAGCATTGTGCAGTTTATATTAATTACTGTACCAATTAAAAATCCAATAAAACACCTTGGCAGCATCGTAAACTAGCCGGTTACACTCTGCACTCCCAGCTAGTATGTCACAGAGCTAAATAACACATTTACTTTCACTAAAACTGCCATTAGCGAACGTTGTAGTAGATTTAAGCAGTACTGGGCAATTAAAAATTTCCACAGAAGATCTAACGAACTCACAAAGCTTGAAATTGTAATATTTGTATCTCTGCCATCCTATAACGTGTGCCAAATGCATTTTCAAAGCTGTAGAAGAGCATTGTACAGTTGCTATTAATTACTGTACGATTTAAAATCAAATAGAAGACCTTGGCAGCATCATAAACTAGCTGGTTACACTCTGCACTCTCAGTGCATTTTCAAAGCTGTAGAAGAGCATTGTACAGTTGCTATTAATTACTGTACGATTTAAAATCAAATAAAAGACCTTGGCAGCATCATAAACTAGCTGGTTACACTCTGTACTCTCAGCTAGTATGCCAGAGATCTTAATTAGACATTTACTTCCACTGAAAATGCCATTAGCGAACATTGTAGTACATTTAAATAGTACTAGACAATTAAAAATTTCCACAGAAGATTTAACGAACTCACTAAGCTTAAAATTGTAATATTTGTATCTCTGCCATCCTATAACGTGTGCCAAATGCATTTTCAAAGCAGTAGAAGAGCATTGTACAGTTGCTATTAATAACTGTACAATTTAAAATCAAATAAAACACCTTGGCAGCATCATAAACTAGCAGGTTACACTCTGTACTCTCAGCTAGTATGCCAGAGATCTTAATAAGACATTTACTTCCACTGAAAATGCCATTAGCGAACATTGTAGTACATTTAAATAGTACTAGACAATTAAAAATTACCACAGCAGATCTAACGAGCTCACTAAGCTTGTAATTGTAATATGTGTGTCTCCGCATCCTATGACGTGTGCCAAATGCATTTGTAAAGCGATAGCTGAGCATTGTGCAGTTGTTATTAATTACTGTACCTATTAAAAATGCAATAAAACACTTTGGCAGCATCGTTAACTAGCCGGTTACACTCTGCACTCCCAGCTAGTATGTCACAGAGCTAAATAACACATTTACTTTCACTAAAACTACCATTAGCGAACGTTGTAGTAGATTTAAGCAGTACTGGGCAATTAAAAATTTCCACAGAAGATCTAACGAACTCACTAAGCTTGAAATTGTAATAATTGTATCTCTGCTATCCTATAACGAGTGCCAAATGCATTTTCAAAGCAGTAGAAGAGCATTGTACAGTTGCTATTAATAACTGTACAATTTAAAATCAAATAAAACACTTTGGCAGCATCATAAACTAGCAGGTTACACTCTGTACTCTCAGCTAGTATGCCAGAGATCTTAATAAGACATTTACTTCCACTGAAAATGCCATTAGCGAACATTGTAGTACATTTAAATAGTACTAGACAATTAAAAATTACCACAGCAGATCTAACGAGCTCACTAAGCTTGCAATTGTAATATGTGTGTCTCCGCATCCTATGACGTGTGCCAAATGCATTTGTAAAGCGATAGATGAGCATTGTGCAGTTTATATTAATTACTGTACCAATTAAAAATCCAATAAAACACCTTGGCAGCATCGTAAACTAGCCGGTTACACTCTGCACTCTCAGCTAGTATGTCACAGAGCTAAATAACACATTTACTTTCACTAAAACTGCCATTAGCGAACGTTGTAGTAGATTTTGGGCAATTAAAAATTTTCACAGAAGATCTATCGAACTCACTAAGCTTGAAATTGTAATATTTGTATATCTGCCTTCCTATAACGTGTGCCAAATGCATTTTCAAAGCTGTAGAAGAGCATTGTACAGTTGCTATTAATTACTGTACGATTTAAAATCAAATAAAAGACCTTGGCAGCATCATAAACTAGCTGGTTACAATCTGTACTCTTAGCTAGTATGCCAGAGATCTTAATAAGACATTTACTTCCACTGAAAATGCCATTAGCGAACATTGTAGTACATTTAAATAGTACTAGACAATTAAAAATTACCACAGCAGATCTAACGAGCTCACTAAGCTTGTAATTGTAATATGTGTGTCTCCGCATCCTATGACGTGTGCCAAATGCATTTGTAAAGCGATAGCTGAGCATTGTGCAGTTGTTATTAATTACTGTACCTATTAAAAATGCAATAAAACACCTTGGCAGCATCGTTAACTAGCCGGTTACACTCTGCACTCCCAGCTAGTATGTCACAGAGCTAAATAACACATTTACTTTCACTAAAACTACCATTAGCGAACGTTGTAGTAGATTTAAGCAGTACTGGGCAATTAAAAATTTCCACAGAAGATCTAACGAACTCACTAAGCTTGAAATTGTAATAATTGTATCTCTGCTATCCTATAACGAGTGCCAAATGCATTTTCAAAGCAGTAGAAGAGCATTGTACAGTTGCTATTAATTACTGTACGATTTAAAATCAAATAAAAGACCTTGGCAGCATCATAAACTAGCTGGTTACACTCTGTACTCTCAGCTAGTATGCCAGAGATCTTAATAAGACATTTACTTCCACTGAAAATGCCATTAGCGAACATTGTAGTACATTTAAATAGTACTAGACAATTAAAAATTACCACAGCAGATCTAACGAGCTCACTAAGCTTGTAATTGTAATATGTGTGTCTCCGCATCCTATGACGTGTGCCAAATGCATTTGTAAAGCGATAGATGAGCATTGTGCAGTTTATATTAATTACTGTACCAATTAAAAATCCAATAAAACACCTTGGCAGCATCGTAAACTAGCCGGTTACACTCTGCACTCTCAGCTAGTATGTCACAGAGCTAAATAACACATTTACTTTCACTAAAACTGCCATTAGCGAACGTTGTAGTAGATTTTGGGCAATTAAAAATTTTCACAGAAGATCTATCGAACTCACTAAGCTTGAAATTGTAATATTTGTATATCTGCCTTCCTATAACGTGTGCCAAATGCATTTTCAAAGCTGTAGAAGAGCATTGTACAGTTGCTATTAATTACTGTACGAATTAAAATCAAATAAAAGACCTTGGCAGCATCATAAACTAGCTGGTTACAATCTGTACTCTTAGCTAGTATGCCAGAGATCTTAATAAGACATTTACTTCCACTGAAAATGCCATTAGCGAACATTGTAGTACATTTAAATAGTACTAGACAATTAAAAATTACCACAGCAGATCTAACGAGCTCACCAAGCTTGCAATTGTAATATGTGTGTTTCCGCATCCTATGACGTGTGCCAAGTGCATTTGTAAAGCGATATCTGAGCATTGTGCAGTTGTTATTAATTACTGTACCAATTAAAAAAGCAATAAAGCACCTTGGCAGCATCGTAAACTAGCTAGTATGTCACAGAGCTAAATAACACATTTACTTTCACTAAAACTGCCATTAGCAACGTTGTAGTAGATTTAAGCAGTACTGGGCAATTAAAAATTTCCACAGAAGATCTAACGAACTCACTAAGCTTGAAATTGTAATATTTGTATCTCTGCCCTCCTATAACGTGTGCCAAATGCATTTTCAAAGCTGTAGAAGAGCATTGTACAGTTGCTATTAATTACTGTACGAATTAAAATCAAATAAAAGACCTTGGCAGCATCAAAAACTAGCTGGTTACACTCTGTACTCTCAGTGCATTTTCAAAGCTGTAGAAGAGCATTGTACAGTTGCTATTAATTACTGTACGATTTAAAATCAAATAAAAGACCTTGGCAGCATTATAAACTAGCTGGTTACAATCTGTACTATCAGCTAGTATGCCAGAGATCTTAATAAGACATTTACTTCCACTGAAAATGCCATTAGCGAACTGTGTAGTACATTTAAATAGTACTAGACAATTAAAAATTACCACAGCAGATCTAACGAGGTCACTAAGCTTGCAATTGTAATATGTGTCTTCGCATCCTATGACGTCTGCCAAATGAATTTGTAAAGCGATAGATGAGCATTGTGCAGTTTATATTAATTACTGTACCAATTAAAAATCGAATAAAACACCTTGGCAGCATCGTAAACTAGCCGGTTACACTCTGCACTCCCAGCTACTATGTCACAGAGCTAAATAACACATTTACTTTCACTAAAACTGCCATTAGCGAACGTTGTAGTAGATTTAAGCAGTACTGGGCAATTAAAAATTTCCACAGAAGATCTAACGAACTCACAAAACTTGAAATTGTAATATTTGTATCTCTGCCATCCTATAACGTGTGCCAAATGCATTTTCAAAGCTGTAGAAGAGCATTGTACAGTTGCTATTAATTACTGTACGATTTAAAATCAAATAGAAGACCTTGGCAGCATCATAAACTAGCTGGTTACACTCTGCACTCTCAGTGCATTTTCAAAGCTGTAGAAGAGCATTGTACAGTTGCTATTAATTACTGTACGATTTAAAATCAAATAAAAGACCTTGGCAGCATCATAAACTAGCTGGTTACACTCTGTACTCTCAGCTAGTATGCCAGAGATCTTAATAAGACATTTACTTCCACTGAAAATGCCATTAGCGAACATTGTAGTACATTTAAATAGCACTAGACATTTAAAAATTACCACAGCAGATCTAACGAGCTCACTAAGCTTGCAATTTTAATATGTGTCTTCGCATCCTATGACGTATGCCGAATGCTTTTGTAAAGCGACAGATGAGCATTCTGCAGTTGTTATTAATTACTGTACCAATTAAAAATCCAATAAAACACCTTGGCAGCATCGTAAACTAGCCGGTTACACTCTGCACTCCCAGCTATTATGTCACAGAGCTAAATAACACATTTACTTTCACTAAAACTGCCATTAGCGAACGTTGTAGTAGATTTAAGCAGTACTGGGCAATTAAAACTTTCCACAGAAGATCTAACGAACTCACTAAGCTTGAAATTGTAATATTTGTATCTCTGCCATCCTATAACCTGTGCCAAATGCATTTTCAAAGCTGTAGAAGAGCATTGTACAGTTGCTATTAATTACTGTACGATTTAAAATCAAATAAAAGACCTTGGCAGCATCATAAACTAGCTGGTTACAATCTGTACTCTCAGCTAGTATGCCAGAGATCTTAATAAGACATTTACTTCCACTGAAAATGCCATTAGCGAACATTGTAGTACATTTAAATAGCACTAGACATTTAAAAATTACCACAGCAGATCTAACGAGCTCACTAAGCTTGCAATTTTAATATGTGTCTTCGCATCCTATGACGTATGCCGAATGCTTTTGTAAAGCGATAGATGAGCATTGTGCAGTTGTTATTAATTACTGTACCAATTAAAAATCCAATAAAACACCTTGGCAGCATCGTAAACTAGCCGGTTACACTCTGCACTCCCAGCTAGTATGTCACAGAGCTAAATAACACATTTACTTTCACTAAAACTGCCATTAGCGAACGTTGTAGTAGATTTAAGCAGTACTGGGCAATTAAAAATTTCCACAGAAGATCTAACGAACTCACAAAGCTTGAAATTGTAATATTTGTATCTCTGCCATCCTATAACGTGTGCCAAATGCATTTTCAAAGCTGTAGAAGAGCATTGTACAGTTGCTATTAATTACTGTACGATTCAAAATCAAATAGAAGACCTTGGCAGCATCATAAACTAGCTGGTTACACTCTGCACTCTCAGTGCATTTTCAAAGCTGTAGAAGAGCATTGTACAGTTGCTATTAATTACTGTACGATTTAAAATCAAATAAAAGACCTTGGCAGCATCATAAACTAGCTGGTTACACTCTGTACTCTCAGCTAGTATGCCAGAGATCTTAATAAGACATTTACTTCCACTGAAAATGCCATTAGCAAACATTGTAGGACATTTGAATAGCACTAGACATTTAAAAATTACCACAGCAGATCTAACGAGCTCACTAAGCTTGCAATTTTAATATGTGTCTTCGCATCCTATGACGTATGCCGAATGCTTTTGTAAAGCGATAGATGAGCATTCTGCAGTTGTTATTAATTACTGTACCAATTAAAAATCCAATAAAACACCTTGGCAGCATCGTAAACTAGCCGGTTACACTCTGCACTCCCAGCTAGTATGTCACAGAGCTAAATAACACATTTACTTTCACTAAAACTGCCATTAGCGAACGTTGTAGTAGATTTAAGCAGTACTGGGCAATTAAAAATTTCCACAGAAGATCTAACGAACTCACTAAGCTTGAAATTGTAATATTTGTATCTCTGCCATCCTATAACGTGTGCCAAATGCATTTTCAAAGCTGTAGAAGAGCATTGTACAGTTGCTATTAATTACTGTACGATTTAAAATCAAATAAAAGACCTTGGCAGCATCATAAACTAGCTGGTTACAATCTGTACTCTCAGCTAGTATGCCAGAGATCTTAATAAGACATTTACTTCCACTGAAAATGCCATTAGCGAACATTGTAGTACATTTAAATAGCACTAGACATTTAAAAATTACCACAGCAGATCTAACGAGCTCACTATGCTTGCAATTTTAATATGTGTCTTCGCATCCTATGACGTATGCCGAATGCTTTTGTAAAGCGATAGATGAGCATTCTGCAGTTGTTATTAATTACTGTACCAATTAAAAATCCAATAAAACACCTTGGCAGCATCGTAAACTAGCCGGTTACACTCTGCACTCCCAGCTAGTATGTCACAGAGCTAAATAACACATTTACTTTCACTAGAACTGCCATTAGCGAACGTTGTAGTAGATTTAAGCAGTACTGGGCAATTAAAAATTTCCACAGAAGATCTAACGAACTCACTAAGCTTGAAATTGTAATATTTGTATCTCTGCCATCCTATAACGTGTGCCAAATGCATTTTCAAAGCTGTAGAAGAGCATTGTACAGTTGCTATTAATTACTGTACGATTTAAAATCAAATAAAAGACCTTGGCAGCATCATAAACTAGCTGGTTACAATCTGTACTCTCAGCTAGGATGCCAGAGATCTTAATAAGACATTTACTTCCACTGAAAATGCCATTAGCGAACATTGTAGTACATTTAAATAGTACTAGACAATTAAAAATTACCACAGCAGATCTAACGAGCTCACTAAGTTTGCAATTGTAATATGTGTTTTCGCATCCTATGACGTCTGCCAAATGCATTTGTAAAGCGATAGATGAGCATTGTGCAGTTTATATTAATTACTGTACCAATTAAAAATCCAATAAAACACCTTGGCAGCATCGTAAACTAGCCGGTTACACTCTGCACTCCCAGCTAGTATGTCACAGAGCTAAATAACACATTTATTTTCACTAAAACTGCTATTAGCGAACGTTGTAGTAGATTTAAGCAGTACTGGGCAATTAAAAATTTCCACAGAAGATCTAACAAACTCACTAAGCTTGAAATTGTAATATTTGTATATCTGCCATCCTATAACGTGTGCCAAATGCATTTTCAAAGCTGTAGAAGAGCATTGTACAGTTGCTATTAATTACTGTACGATTTAAAATCAAATAAAAGACCTTGGCAGCATCATAAACTAGCTGGTTACACTCTGTACTCTCAGCTAGTATGCCAGAGATCTTAATAAGACATTTACTTCTACTGAAAATGCCATTAGCGAACATTGTAGTACATTTAAATAGTACTAGACAATTAAAAATTACCACCGCAGATCTAACGAGTTCACTAAGCTTGCAATTGTAATATGTGCCTCCGCATCCTATGACGTATGCCAAATGCATTTGTAAAGCGATAGATGAGCTTTGTGCAGTTGTTATTAATTACTGTACTTATTAAAAATGCAATAACACACTTTGGCAGCATCGTAAAATAGCCGGTTAAGTTCTGCACTCCCAGCTAGTATGTCACAGAGCTAAATAACACATTTACTTTCACTAAAACTGCCATTAGCGAACGTTGTAGTAGATTTAAGCAGTACTGGGCAATTAAAAATTTCCACAGAAGATCTAACGAACTCACTAAGCTTGAAATTGTAATATTTGTATCTCTGCCATCCTATAACGTGTGCCAAATGCATTTTCAAAGCTGTAGAAGAGCATTGCACAGTTGCTATTAATTACTGTAAGATTTAAAATCAAATAAAAGACCTTGGCAGCATCATAAACTAGCTGGTTACAATCTGTACTCTCAGCTAGTATGCCAGAGATTTTAATAAGACATTTACTTCCACTGAAAATGCCATTAGCGAACATTGTAGTACATTTAAATAGTACTAGACAATTAAAAATTACCACAGAAATCTAACGAGCTCACTAAGCTTGCAATTGTAATATGTGTGTCTCCGCATCCTATGGCGTGTGCCAAATGCATTTGTAACGCGATAGCTGAGCATTGTGCAGTTGTTATTAATTACTGTACCTATTAAAAATGCAATAAAACACCTTGGCAGCATCGTAAACTAGCCGGTTACACTCTGCACTCCCAGCTAGTATGTCACAGAGCTAAATAACACATTTACTTTCACTAAAACTGCCATTAGCGAACGTTGTAGTAGATTCAAGCAGTACTGGGCAATTAAAAATTTCCACAGAAAATCTAACGAACTCACTAAGCTTGAAACTGTAATATTTGTATCTCTGCCATCCTATAACGTGTGCCAAATGCATTTTCAATGCTGTAGAAGAGCATTGTACAGTTGCTATTAATTACTGTACGATTTAAAATCAAATAAAAGACCTTGGCAGCATCATAAACTAGCTTGTTACACTCTGTACTCTCAGCTAGTATGCCAGAGATCTTAATAGGACATTTACTTCCATTGAAAATGCCATTAGCGAACATTGTAGTACATTTAAATAGTACTAGACAATTAAAAATTACCACAGCAGATCTAACGAGCTCACTAAGCGTGCAATTGTAATATGTGCCTTCGCATCCTATGACGTATGCCAAATGCATTTGTAAAGCGATAGATGAGCATTGTGCAGTTGTTATTAATTACTGTACCAATTAAAAATCCAATAAAACACCTTGGCAGCATCGTAAACTAGCCGGTTACACTCTGCACTCCCAGCTAGTATGTCACAGAGCTAAATAACACATTTACTTTCACTAAAACTGCCATTAGCGAACGTTGTAGTAGATTTAAGCAGTACTGGGCAATTAAAAATTTCCACAGAAGATCTAACGAACTCACTAAGCTTGAAATTGTAATATTTGTATCTCTGCCATCCTATAACGTGTGCCAAATGCATTTTCAAAGCAGTAGAAGAGCATTGTACAGTTGCTATTAATTACTGTACGATTTAAAATCAAATAAAAGACCTTGGCAACATCTCAAACTAGCTGGTTACACTCTGTACTCTCAGCTAGTATGCCAGAGATCCTAATTAGACATTTACTTCCACTGAAAATGCCATTAGCGAACATTGTTGTACATTTAAATAGTACTAGACAATTAAAAATTACCACAGCAGATCTAACGAGCTCACTAAGCTTGCAATTTTAATATGTGTCTTCGCATCCTATGACGTATGCCGAATGCTTTTGTAAAGCGATAGATGAGCATTCTGCAGTTGTTATTAATTACTGTACCAATTAAAAATCCAATAAAACACCTTGGCAGCATCGTAAACTAGCCGGTTACACTCTGCACTCCCAGCTAGTATGTCACAGAGCTAAATAACACATTTACTTTCACTAAAACTGCCATTAGCGAACGTTGTAGTAGATTTAAGCAGTACTGGGCAATTAAAAATTTCCACAGAAGATCTAACGAACTCACTAAGCTTGAAATTGTAATATTTGTGTCTCTGCCATCCTATAACGTGTGCCAAATGCATTTTCAAAGCTGTAGAAGAGCATTGTACAGTTGCTATTAATTACTGTACGATTTAAAATCAAATAAAAGACCTTGGCAGCATCATAAACTAGCTGGTTACAATCTGTACTCTCAGCTAGTATGCCAGAGATCTTAATAAGACATTTACTTCCACTGAAAATGCCATTAGCGAACATTGTAGTACATTTAAATAGTACTAGACAATTAAAAATTACCACAGCAGATCTAACGAGCTCACTAAGCTTGCAATTGTAATATGTGTTTTCGCATCCTATGACGTCTGCCAAATGCATTTGTAAAGCGATAGATGAGCATTGTGCAGTTTATATTAATTACTGTACCAATTAAAAATCCAATAAAACACCTTGGCAGCATCGTAAACTAGCCGGTTACACTCTGCACTCCCAGCTAGTATGTCACAGAGCTAAATAACACATTTACTTTCACTAAAACTGCTATTAGCGAACGTTGTAGTAGATTTAAGCAGTACTGGGCAATTAAAAATTTCCACAGAAGATCTAACAAACTCACTAAGCTTGAAATTGTAATATTTGTATATCTGCCATCCTATAACGTGTGCCAAATGCATTTTCAAAGCTGTAGAAGAGCATTGTACAGTTGCTATTAATTACTGTACGATTTAAAATCAAATAAAAGACCTTGGCAGCATCATAAACTAGCTGGTTACACTCTGTACTCTCAGCTAGTATGCCAGAGATCTTCATAAGACATTTACTTCTACTGAAAATGCCATTAGCGAACATTGTAGTACATTTAAATAGTACTAGACAATTAAAAATTACCACCGCAGATCTAACGAGTTCACTAAGCTTGCAATTGTAATATGTGCCTCCGCATCCTATGACGTATGCCAAATGCATTTGTAAAGCGATAGATGAGCTTTGTGCAGTTGTTATTAATTACTGTACTTATTAAAAATGCAATAACACACTTTGGCAGCATCGTAAACTAGCCGGTTAAGTTCTGCACTCCCAGCTAGTATGTCACAGAGCTAAATAACACATTTACTTTCACAAAAACTGCCATTAGCGAACGTTGTAGTAGATTTAAGCAGTACTGGGCAATTAAAAATTTCCACAGAAGATCTAACGAACTCACTAAGCTTGATATTGTAATATTTGTATCTCTGCCATCCTATAACGTGTGCCAAATGCATTTTCAAAGCTGTAGAAGAGCATTGCACAGTTGCTATTAATTACTGTAAGATTTAAAATCAAATAAAAGACCTTGGCAGCATCATAAACTAGCTGGTTATAATCTGTACTCTCAGCTAGTATGCCAGAGATCTTAATAAGACATTTACTTCCACTGAAAATGCCATTAGCGAACATTGTTGTACATTTAAATAGTACTAGACAATTAAAAATTACCACAGAAATCTAACGAGCTCACTAAGCTTGCAATTGTAATATGTGTGTCTCCGCATCCTATTGCGTGTGCCAAATGCATTTGTAACGCGATAGCTGAGCATTGTGCAGTTGTTATTAATTACTGTACCTATTAAAAATGCAATAAAACACCTTGGCAGCATCGTAAACTAGCCGGTTACACTCTGCACTCCCAGCTAGTATGTCACAGAGCTAAATAACACATTTACTTTCACTAAAACTGCCATTAGCGAACGTTGTAGTAGATTCAAGCAGTACTGGGCAATTAAAAATTTCCACAGAAAATCTAACGAACTCACTAAGCTTGAAACTGTAATATTTGTATCTCTGCCATCCTATAACGTGTGCCAAATGCATTTTCAATGCTGTAGAAGAGCATTGTACAGTTGCTATTAATTACTGTACGATTTAAAATCAAATAAAAGACCTTGGCAGCATCATAAACTAGCTTGTTACACTCTGTACTCTCAGCTAGTATGCCAGAGATCTTAATAGGACATTTACTTCCATTGAAAATGCCATTAGCGAACATTGTAGTACATTTAAATAGTACTAGACAATTAAAAATTACCACAGCAGATCTAAGGAGCTCACTAAGCGTGCAATTGTAATATGTGCCTTCGCATCCTATGACGTATGCCAAATGCATTTGTAAAGCGATAGATGAGCATTGTGCAGTTGTTATTAATTACTGTACCAATTAAAAATCCAATAAAACACCTTGGCAGCATCGTAAACTAGCCGGTTACACTCTGCACTCCCAGCTAGTATGTCACAGAGCTAAATAACACATTTACTTTCACTAAAACTGCCATTAGCGAACGTTGTAGTAGATTTAAGCAGTACTGGGCAATTAAAAATTTCCACAGAAGATCTAACGAACTCACTAAGCTTGAAATTGTAATATTTGTATCTCTGCCATCCTATAACGTGTGCCAAATGCATTTTCAAAGCAGTAGAAGAGCATTGTACAGTTGCTATTAATTACTGTACGATTTAAAATCAAATAAAAGACCTTGGCAACATCTCAAACTAGCTGGTTACACTCTGTACTCTCAGCTAGTATGCCAGAGATCCTAATTAGACGTTTACTTCCACTGAAAATGCCATTAGCGAACATTGTTGTACATTTAAATAGTACTAGACAATTAAAAATTACCACAGCAGATCTAACGAGCTCACTAAAATTTTAATATGTGTCTTCGCATCCTATGACGTATGCCGAATGCTTTTGTAAAGCGATAGATGAGCATTCTGCAGTTGTTATTAATTACTGTACCAATTAAAAATCCAATAAAACACCTTGGCAGCATCGTAAACTAGCCGGTTACACTCTGCACTCCCAGCTAGTATGTCACAGAGCTAAATAACACATTTACTTTCACTAAAACTGCCATTAGCGAACGTTGTAGTAGATTTAAGCAGTACTGGGCAATTAAAAATTTCCACAGAAGATCTAACGAACTCACTAAGCTTGAAATTGTAATATTTGTGTCTCTGCCATCCTATAACGTGTGCCAAATGCATTTTCAAAGCTGTAGAAGAGCATTGTACAGTTGCTATTAATTACTGTACGATTTAAAATCAAATAAAAGACCTTGGCAGCATCATAAACTAGCTGGTTACAATCTGTACTCTCAGCTAGTATGCCAGAGATCTTAATAAGACATTTACTTCCACTGAAAATGCCATTAGCGAACATTGTAGTACATTTAAATAGTACTAGACAATTAAAAATTACCACAGCAGATCTAACGAGCTCACTAAGCTTGCAATTGTAATATGTGTTTTCGAATCCTATGACGTCTGCCAAATGCATTTGTAAAGCGATAGATGAGCATTGTGCAGTTTATATTAATTACTGTACCAATTAAAAATCCAATAAAACACCTTGGCAGCATCGTAAACTAGCCGGTTACACTCTGCACTCCCAGCTAGTATGTCACAGAGCTAAATAACACATTTACTTTCACTAAAACTGCTATTAGCGAACGTTGTAGTAGATTTAAGCAGTACTGGGCAATTAAAAATTTCCACAGAAGATCTAACAAACTCACTAAGCTTGAAATTGTAATATTTGTATATCTGCCATCCTATAACGTGTGCCAAATGCATTTTCAAAGCTGTAGAAGAGCATTGTACAGTTGCTATTAATTACTGTACGATTTAAAATCAAATAAAAGACCTTGGCAGCATCATAAACTAGCTGGTTACACTCTGTACTCTCAGCTAGTATGCCAGAGATCTTCATAAGACATTTACTTCTACTGAAAATGCCATTAGCGAACATTGTAGTACATTTAAATAGTACTAGACAATTAAAAATTACCACCGCAGATCTAACGAGTTCACTAAGCTTGCAATTGTAATATGTGCCTCCGCATCCTATGACGTATGCCAAATGCATTTGTAAAGCGATAGATGAGCTTTGTGCAGTTGTTATTAATTACTGTACTTATTAAAAATGCAATAACACACTTTGGCAGCATCGTAAACTAGCCGGTTAAGTTCTGCACTCCCAGCTAGTATGTCACAGAGCTAAATAACACATTTACTTTCACAAAAACTGCCATTAGCGAACGTTGTAGTAGATTTAAGCAGTACTGGGCAATTAAAAATTTCCACAGAAGATCTAACGAACTCACTAAGCTTGATATTGTAATATTTGTATCTCTGCCATCCTATAACGTGTGCCAAATGCATTTTCAAAGCTGTAGAAGAGCATTGCACAGTTGCTATTAATTACTGTAAGATTTAAAATCAAATAAAAGACCTTGGCAGCATCATAAACTAGCTGGTTATAATCTGTACTCTCAGCTAGTATGCCAGAGATCTTAATAAGACATTTACTTCCACTGAAAATGCCATTAGCGAACATTGTAGTACATTTAAATAGTACTAGAAAATTAAAAATTACCACAGAAATCTAACGAGCTCACTAAGCTTGCAATTGTAATATGTGTGTCTCCGCATCCTATGGCGTGTGCCAAATGCATTTGTAACGCGATAGCTGAGCATTGTGCAGTTGTTATTAATTACTGTACCTATTAAAAATGCAATAAAACACCTTGGCAGCATCGTAAACTAGCCGGTTACACTCTGCACTCCCAGCTAGTATGTCACAGAGCTAAATAACACATTTACTTTCACTAAAACTGCCATTAGCGAACGTTGTAGTAGATTCAAGCAGTACTGGGCAATTAAAAATTTCCACAGAAAATCTAACGAACTCACTAAGCTTGAAACTGTAATATTTGTATCTCTGCCATCCTATAACGTGTGCCAAATGCATTTTCAATGCTGTAGAAGAGCATTGTACAGTTGCTATTAATTACTGTACGATTTAAAATCAAATAAAAGACCTTGGCAGCATCATAAACTAGCTTGTTACACTCTGTACTCTCAGCTAGTATGCCAGAGATCTTAATAGGACATTTACTTCCATTGAAAATGCCATTAGCGAACATTGTAGTACATTTAAATAGTACTAGACAATTAAAAATTACCACAGCAGATCTAACGAGCTCACTAAGCTTGCAATTGTAATATGTGCCTTCGCATCCTATGACGTATGCCAAATGCATTTGTAAAGCGATAGATGAGCATTGTGCAGTTGTTATTAATTACTGTACCAATTAAAAATCCAATAAAACACCTTGGCAGCATCGTAAACTAGCCGGTTACACTCTGCACTCCCAGCTAGTATGTCACAGAGCTAAATAACACATTTACTTTCACTAAAACTGCCATTAGCGAACGTTGTAGTAGATTTAAGCAGTACTGGGCAATTAAAAATTTCCACAGAAGATCTAACGAACTCACTAAGCTTGAAATTGTAATATTTGTATCTCTGCCATCCTAAAACGTGTGACAAATGCATTTTCAAAGCAGTAGAAGAGCATTGTACAGTTGCTATTAATTACTGTACGATTTAAAATCAAATAAAAGACCTTGGCAACATCTCAAACTAGCTGGTTACACTCTGTACTCTCAGCTAGTATGCCAGAGATCCTAATTAGACATTTACTTCCACTGAAAATGCCATTAGCGAACATTGTTGTACATTTAAATAGTACTAGACAATTAAAAATTACCACAGCAGATCTAACGGGCTCACTAAGCTTGCAATAATTGTAATATGTGTCTTCGCATCCTATGACGTATGCCAAATGCATTTGTAAAGCGATAGATGAGCATTGTGCAGTTTATATTAATTACTGTACCAAATAAAAATCCAATAAAACACCTTGGCAGCATCGTAAACTAGCCGGTTACACTCTGCACTCCCAGCTAGTATGTCACAGAGCTAAATAACACATTTACTTTCACTAAAACTGCCATTAGCAAACGTTGTAGTAGATTTAAGCAGTACTGGGCAATTAAAAATTTCCACAGAAGATCTAACGAACTCACTAAGCTTGAAATTGTAATATTTGTATCTCTGCCATCCTATAACGTGTGCCAAATGCATTTTCAAAGCTGTAGAAGAGCATTGTACAGTTGCTATTAATTACTGTACGATTTAAAATCAAATAAAAGACCTTGGCAGCATCATAAACTAGCTGGTTACAATCTGTACTCTCAGCTAGTATGCCAGATATCTTAATAAGACATTTACTTCCACTGAAAATGCCATTAGCGAACATTGTAGTACATTTAAATAGCACTAGACATTTAAAAATTACCACAGCAGATCTATCGAGCTCACTAAGCTTGCAATTTTAATATGTGTCTTCGCATCCTATGACGTATGCCGAATGCTTTTGTAAAGCGATAGATGAGCATTCTGCAGTTGTTATTAATTACTGTACCAATTAAAAATCCAATAAAACACCTTGGCAGCATCGTAAACTAGCCGGTTACACTCTGCACTCCCAGCTAGTATGTCACAGAGCTAAATAACACATTTACTTTCACTAAAACTGCCATTAGCGAACGTTGTAGTAGATTTAAGCAGTACTGGGCAATTAAAAATTTCCACAGAAGATCTAACGAACTCACTAAGCTTGAAATTGTAATATTTGTATCTCTGCCATCCTATAACGTGTGCCAAATGCATTTTCAAAGCTGTAGAAGAGCATTGCACAGTTGCTATTAATTACTGTAAGATTTAAAATCAAATAAAAGACCTTGGCAGCATCATAAACTAGCTGGTTACAATCTGTACTCTCAGCTAGTATGCCAGAGATCTTAATAAGACATTTACTTCCACTGAAAATGCCATTAGCGAACATTGTAGTACATTTAAATAGTACTAGACAATTAAAAATTACCACAGAAATCTAACGAGCTCACTAAGCTTGCAATTGTAATATGTGTGTCTCCGCATCCTATGGCGTGTGCCAAATGCATTTGTAACGCGATAGCTGAGCATTGTGCAGTTGTTATTAATTACTGTACCTATTAAAAATGCAATAAAACACCTTGGCAACATCGTAAACTAGCCGGTTACACTCTGCACTCCCAGCTAGTATGTCACAGAGCTAAATAACACATTTACTTTCACTAAAACTGCCATTAGCGAACGTTGTAGTAGATTCAAGCAGTACTGGGCAATTAAAAATTTCCACAGAAAATCTAACGAACTCACTAAGCTTGAAACTGTAATATTTGTATCTCTGCCATCCTATAACGTGTGCCAAATGCATTTTCAATGCTGTAGAAGAGCATTGTACAGTTGCTATTAATTACTGTACGATTTAAAATCAAATAAAAGACCTTGGCAGCATCATAAACTAGCTTGTTACACTCTGTACTCTCAGCTAGTATGCCAGAGATCTTAATAGGACATTTACTTCCATTGAAAATGCCATTAGCGAACATTGTAGTACATTTAAATAGTACTAGACAATTAAAAATTACCACAGCAGATCTAACGAGCTCACTAAGCTTGCAATTGTAATATGTGCCTTCGCATCCTATGACGTATGCCAAATGCATTTGTAAAGCGATAGATGAGCATTGTGCAGTTGTTATTAATTACTGTACCAATTAAAAATCCAATAAAACACCTTGGCAGCATCGTAAACTAGCCGGTTACACTCTGCACTCCCAGCTAGTATGTCACAGAGCTAAATAACACATTTACTTTCACTAAAACTGCCATTAGCGAACGTTGTAGTAGATTTAAGCAGTACTGGGCAATTAAAAATTTCCACAGAAGATCTAACGAACTCACTAAGCTTGAAATTGTAATATTTGTATCTCTGCCATCCTATAACGTGTGCCAAATGCATTTTCAAAGCAGTAGAAGAGCATTGTACAGTTGCTATTAATTACTGTACGATTTAAAATCAAATAAAAGACCTTGGCAACATCTCAAACTAGCTGGTTACACTCTGTACTCTCAGCTAGTATGCCAGAGATCCTAATTAGACATTTACTTCCACTGAAAATGCCATTAGCGAACATTGTTGTACATTTAAATAGTACTAGACAATTAAAAATTACCACAGCAGATCTAACGGGCTCACTAAGCTTGCAATAATTGTAATATGTGTCTTCGCATCCTATGACGTATGCCAAATGCATTTGTAAAGCGATAGATGAGCATTGTGCAGTTTATATTAATTACTGTACCAAATAAAAATCCAATAAAACACCTTGGCAGCATCGTAAACTAGCCGGTTACACTCTGCACTCCCAGCTAGTATGTCACAGAGCTAAATAACACATTTACTTTCACTAAAACTGCCATTAGCAAACGTTGTAGTAGATTTAAGCAGTACTGGGCAATTAAAAATTTCCACAGAAGATCTAACGAACTCACTAAGCTTGAAATTGTAATATTTGTATCTCTGCCATCCTATAACGTGTGCCAAATGCATTTTCAAAGCTGTAGAAGAGCATTGTACAGTTGCTATTAATTACTGTACGATTTAAAATCAAATAAAAGACCTTGGCAGCATCATAAACTAGCTGGTTACAATCTGTACTCTCAGCTAGTATGCCAGATATCTTAATAAGACATTTACTTCCACTGAAAATGCCATTAGCGAACATTGTAGTACATTTAAATAGCACTAGACATTTAAAAATTACCACAGCAGATCTAACGAGCTCACTAAGCTTGCAATTTTAATATGTGTCTTCGCATCCTATGACGTATGCCGAATGCTTTTGTAAAGCGATAGATGAGCATTCTGCAGTTGTTATTAATTACTGTACCAATTAAAAATCCAATAAAACACCTTGGCAGCATCGTAAACTAGCCGGTTACACTCTGCACTCCCAGCTAGTATGTCACAGAGCTAAATAACACATTTACTTTCACTAAAACTGCCATTAGCGAACGTTGTAGTAGATTTAAGCAGTACTGGGCAATTAAAAATTTCCACAGAAGATCTAACGAACTCACTAAGCTTGAAATTGTAATATTTGTATCTCTGCCATCCTATAACGTGTGCCAAATGCATTTTCAAAGCTGTAGAAGAGCATTGTACGGTTGCTATTAATTACTGTACGATTTAAAATCAAATAAAAGACCTTGGCAGCATCATAAACTAGCTGGTTACACTCTGTACTCTCAGCTAGTATGCCAGAGATCTTAATAAGACATTTACTTCCACTGAAAATCCCATTAGCGAACATTGTAGTACATTTAAATAGCACTAGACATTTAAAAATTACCACAGCAGATCTAAGGAGCTCACTAAGCTTGCAATTTTAATATGTGTCTTCGCATCCTATGACGTATGCCGAATGCTTTTGTAAAGCGATAGATGAGCATGCTGCAGTTGTTATTAATTACTGTACCAATTAAAAATCCAATAAAACACCTTGGCAGCATCGTAAACTAGCCGGTTACACTCTGCACTCCCAGCTAGTATGTCACAGAGCTAAATAACACATTTACTTTCACTAAAACTGCCATTAGCGAACGTTGTAGTAAGATTTAAGCAGTACTGGGCAATTAAAAATTTCCACAGAAGATCTAACGAACTCACTAAGCTTGAAATTGTAATATTTGTATCTCTGCCATCCTATAACGTGTGCCAAATGCATTTTCAAAGCTGTAGAAGAGCATTGTACAGTTGCTATTAATTACTGTACGATTTAAAATCAAATAAAAGACCTTGGCAGCATCATAAACTAGCTGGTTACAATCTGTACTCTCAGCTAGTATGCCAGAGATCTTAATAAGACATTTACTTCCACTGAAAATGCCATTAGCGAACATTGTAGTACATTTAAATAGCACTAGACATTTAAAAATTACCACAGCAGATCTAACGAGCTCACTAAGCTTGCAATTTTAATATGTGTCTTCGCATCCTATGACGTATGCCGAATGCTTTTGTAAAGCGATAGATGAGCATTCTGCAGTTGTTATTAATTACTGTACCAATTAAAAATCCAATAAAACACCTTGGCAGCATCGTAAACTAGCCGGTTACACTCTGCACTCCCAGCTAGTATGTCACAGAGCTAAATAACACATTTACTTTCACTAAAACTGCCATTAGCGAACGTTGTAGTAGATTTAAGCAGTACTGGGCAATTAAAAATTTCCACAGAAGATCTAACGAACTCACTAAGCTTGAAATTGTAATATTTGTATCTCTGCCATCCTATAACGTGTGCCAAATGCATTTTCAAAGCTGTAGAAGAGCATTGTACAGTTGCTATTAATTACTGTACGATTTAAAATCAAATAAAAGACCTTGGCAGCATCATAAACTAGCTGGTTACAATCTGTATTCTCAGCTAGTATGCCAGAGATCTTAATAAGACATTTACTTCCACTGAAAATGCCATTAGCGAACATTGTAGTACATTTCAATAGCACTAGACATTTAAAAATTACCACAGCAGATCTAACGAGCTCACTAAGCTTGCAATTTTAATATGTGTCTTCGCATCCTATGACGTATGCCGAATGCTTTTGTAAAGCGATAGATGAGCATTCTGCAGTTGTTATTAATTACTGTACCAATTAAAAATCCAATAAAACACCTTGGCAGCATCGTAAACTAGCCGGTTACACTCTGCACTCCCCAGCTAGTATGTCACAGAGCTAATTAACACATTTACTTTCACTAAAACTGCCATTAGCGAACGTTGTAGTAGATTTAAGCAGTACTGGGCAATTAAAAATTTCCACAGAAGATCTAACGAACTCACTAAGCTTGAAATTGTAATATTTGTATCTCTGCCATCCTATAACGTGTGCCAAATGCATTTTCAAAGCTGTAGAAGAGCATTGTACAGTTGCTATTAATTACTGTACGATTTAAAATCAAATAAAAGACCTTGGCAGCATCATAAACTAGCTGGTTACACTCTGTACTCTCAGCTAGTATGCCAGAGATCTTAATAAGACATTTACTTCCACTGAAAATGCCATTAGCGAACATTGTAGTACATTTAAATAGTACTAGACAATTAAAAATTATCACAGCAGATCTAACGAGTTCACTAAGCTTACAATTGTAATATGTGTCTCCGCATCCTATGACGTATGCCAAATGTATTTGTAAAGCGATAGATGAGCATTGTGCACTTTATATTAATTACTGTACCAATTAAAAATCCAATAAAACACCTTGGCAGCATCGTAAACTGGCCGGTTACACTCTGCACTCCCAGCTTGTATGTCACAGAGCTAAATAACACATTTACTTTCACTAAAACTGCCATTAGCGAACGTTGTAGTAGATTTAAGCAGTACTGGGCAATTAAAAATTTCCACAGAAGATCTAACGAACTCACTAAGCTTGTAATTGTAATATGTGTGTCTCCGCATCCTATGACGTGTGCCAAATGCATTTGTAAAGCGATAGCTGAGCATTGTGCAGTTGTTATTAATTACTGTACCTATTAAAAATGCAATAAAACACCTTGGCAGCATCGTTAACTAGCCGGTTACACTCTGCACTCCCAGCTAGTATGTCACAGAGCTAAATAACACATTTACTTTCACTAAAACTACCATTAGCGAACGTTGTAGTAGATTTAAGCAGTACTGGGCAATTAAAAATTTCCACAGAAGATCTAACGAACTCACTAAGCTTGAAATTGTAATATTTGTATCTCTGCTATATTATAACGAGTGCCAAATGCATTTTCAAAGCAGTAGAAGAGCATTGTACAGTTGCTATTAATAACTGTACAATTTAAAATCAAATAAAACACCTTGGCAGCATCATAAACTAGCAGGTTACACTCTGTACTCTCAGCTAGTATGCCAGAGATCTTAATAAGACATTTACTTCCACTGAAAATGCCATTAGCGAACATTGTAGTACATTTAAATAGTACTAGACAATTAAAAATTACCACAGCAGATCTAACGAGCTCACTAAGCTTGCAATTGTAATATGTGTGTCTCCGCATCCTATGACGTGTGCCAAATGCATTTGTAAAGCGATAGATGAGCATTGTGCAGTTTATATTAATTACTGTACCAATTAAAAATCCAATAAAACACCTTGGCAGCATCGTAAACTAGCCGGTTACACTCTGCACTCCCAGCTAGTATGTCACAGAGCTAAATAACACATTTACTTTCACTAAAACTGCCATTAGCGAACGTTGTAGTAGATTTAAGCAGTACTGGGCAATTAAAAATTTTCACAGAAGATCTATCGAACTCACTAAGCTTGAAATTGTAATATTTGTATATCTGCCTTCCTATAACGTGTGCCAAATGCATTTTCAAAGCTGTAGAAGAGCATTGCACAGTTGCTATTAATTACTGTACGATTTAAAATCAAATAAAAGACCTTGGCAGCATCATAAACTAGCTGGTTACAATCTGTACTCTTAGCTAGTATGCCAGAGATCTTAATAAGACATTTACTTCCACTGAAAATGCCATTAGCGAACATTGTAGTACATTTAAATAGTACTAGACAATTAAAAATTACCACAGCAGATCTAACGAGCTCACTAAGCTTGCAATTGTAATATGTGTGTTTCCGCATCCTATGACGTGTGCCAAGTGCATTTGTAAAGCGATATCTGAGCATTGTGCAGTTGTTATTAATTACTGTACCAATTAAAAACGCAATAAAGCACCTTGGCAGCATCGTAAACTAGCCGGTTACACTCTGCACTCCTAGCTAGTATGTCACAGAGCTAAATAACACATTTACTTTCACTACAACTGCCATTAGCAACGTTGTAGTAGATTTAAGCAGTACTGGGCAATTAAAAATTTCCACAGAAGATCTAACGAACTCACTAAGCTTGAAATTGTAATATTTGTATCTCTGCCATCCTATAACGTGTGCCAAATGCATTTTCAAAGCTGTAGAAAAGCATTGCACAGTTGCTATTAATTACTGTACGATTTAAAATCAAATAAAAGACCTTGGCAGCATCATAAACTAGCTGGTTACAATCTGTACTCTTAGCTAGTATGCCAGAGATCTTAATAAGACATTTACTTCCACTGAAAATGCCATTAGCGAACATTGTAGTACATTTAAATAGTACTAGACAATTAAAAATTACCACAGAAATCTAACGAGCTCACTAAGCTTGCAATTGTAATATGTGTGTCTCCGCATCCTATGGCGTGTGCCAAATGCATTTGTAACGCGATAGCTGAGCATTGTGCAGTTGTTATTAATTACTGTACCTATTAAAAATGCAATAAAACATCTTGGCAGCATCGTAAACTAGCCGGTTACACTCTGCACTCCCAGCTAGTATGTCACAGAGCTAAATAACACATTTACTTTCACTAAAACTGCCATTAGCGAACGTTGTAGTAGATTCAAGCAGTACTGGGCAATTAAAAATTTCCACAGAAAATCTAACGAACTCACTAAGCTTGAAACTGTAATATTTGTATCTCTTCCATCCTATAACGTGTGCCAAATGCATTTTCAATGCTGTAGAAGAGCATTGTACAGTTGCTATTAATTACTGTACGATTTAAAATCAAATAAAAGACCTTGGCAGCATCATAAACTAGCTGGTTACACTCTGTACTCTCAGCTAGTATGCCAGAGATCTTAATAGGACATTTACTTCCATTGAAAATGCCATTAGCGAACATTGTAGTACATTTAAATAGTACTAGACAATTAAAAATTACCACAGCAGATCTAACGAGCTCACTAAGCTTGCAATTGTAATATGTGTGTCTCCGCATCCTATGACGTGTGCCAAATGCATTTGTAAAGCGATAGATGAGCATTGTGCAGTTTATATTAATTACTGTACCAATTAAAAATCCAATAAAACACCTTGGCAGCATCGTAAACTAGCCGGTTACACTCTGCACTCCCAGCTAGTATGTCACAGAGCTAAATAACACATTTACTTTCACTAAAACTGCCATTAGCGAACGTTGTAGTAGATTTAAGCAGTACTGGGCAATTAAAAATTTTCACAGAAGATCTATCGAACTCACTAAGCTTGAAATTGTAATATTTGTATATCTGCCTTCCTATAACGTGTGCCAAATGCATTTTCAAAGCTGTAGAAGAGCATTGCACAGTTGCTATTAATTACTGTACGATTTAAAATCAAATAAAAGACCTTGGCAGCATCATAAACTAGCTGGTTACAATCTGTACTCTTAGCTAGTATGCCAGAGATCTTAATAAGACATTTACTTCCACTGAAAATGCCATTAGCGAACATTGTAGTACATTTAAATAGTACTAGACAATTAAAAATTACCACAGCAGATCTAACGAGCTCACTAAGCTTGCAATTGTAATATGTGTGTTTCCGCATCCTATGACGTGTGCCAAGTGCATTTGTAAAGCGATATCTGAGCATTGTGCAGTTGTTATTAATTACTGTACCAATTAAAAACGCAATAAAGCACCTTGGCAGCATCGTAAACTAGCCGGTTACACTCTGCACTCCTAGCTAGTATGTCACAGAGCTAAATAACACATTTACTTTCACTACAACTGCCATTAGCAACGTTGTAGTAGATTTAAGCAGTACTGGGCAATTAAAAATTTCCACAGAAGATCTAACGAACTCACTAAGCTTGAAATTGTAATATTTGTATCTCTGCCATCCTATAACGTGTGCCAAATGCATTTTCAAAGCTGTAGAAAAACATTGTACAGTTGCTATTAATTACTGTACGAATTAAAATCAAATAAAAGACCTTGGCAGCATCATAAACTAGCTGGTTACACTCTGTACTCTCAGTGCATTTTCAAAGCTGTAGAAGAGCATTGTACAGTTGCTATTAATTACTGTACGATTTAAAATCAAATAAAAGACCTTGGCAGCATTATAAACTAGCTGGTTACAATCTGTACTATCAGCTAGTATGCCAGAGATCTTAATAAGACATTTACTTCCACTGAAAATGCCATTAGCGAACTGTGTAGCACATTTAAATAGTACTAGACAATTAAAAATTACCACAGCAGATCTAACGAGGTCACTAAGCTTGCAATTGTAATATGTGTCTTCGCATCCTATGACGTCTGCCAAATGAATTTGTAAAGCGATAGATGAGCATTGTGCAGTATATATTAATTACTGTACCAATTAAAAATCCAATAAAACACCTTGGCAGCATCGTAAACTAGCCGGTTACACTCTGCACTCCCAGCTAGTATGTCACAGAGCTAAATAACACATTTACTTTCACTAAAACTGCCATTAGCGAACGTTGTAGTAGATTTAAGCAGTACTGGGCAATTAAAAATTTCCACAGAAGATCTAACGAACTCACAAAGCTTGAAATTGTAATATTTGTATCTCTGCCATCCTATAACGTGTGCCAAATGCATTTTCAAAGCTGTAGAAGAGCATTGTACAGTTGCTAATTAATTACTGTACGATTTAAAATCAAATAGAAGACCTTGGCAGCATCATAAACTAGCTGGTTACACTCTGCACTCTCAGTGCATTTTCAAAGCTGTAGAAGAGCATTGTACAGTTGCTATTAATTACTGTACGATTTAAAATCAAATAAAAGACCTTGGCAGCATCATAAACTAGCTGGTTACACTCTGTACTCTCAGCTAGTATGCCAGAGATCTTAATAAGACATTTACTTCCACTGAAAATGCCATTAGCGAACATTGTAGTACATTTAAATAGTACTAGACAATTAAAAATTACCACAGCAGATCTAACGAGCTCACTAAGCTTGCAATTGTAATATGTGCCTTCGCATCCTATGACATATGTCAAATGCATTTGTAAAGCGATAGATGAGCATTGTGCAGTTTATATTAATTACTGTACCAATTAAAAATCCAATAAAACACCTTGGCAGCATCGTAAACTAGCCGGTTACACTCTGCACTCCCAGCTAGTATGTCACAGAGCTAAATAACACATTTACTTTCACTAAAACTGCCATTAGCGAACGTTGTAGTAGATTTAAGCAGTACTGGGTAATTAAAAATTTCCACAGAAGATCTAATAAACTCACTAAGCTTGAAATTGTAATATTTGTATCTCTGCCATCCTATAACGTGTGCCAAATGCATTTTCAAAGCTGTAGAAGAGCATTGCACAGTTGCTATTAATTACTGTAAGATTTAAAATCAAATAAAAGACCTTGGCAGCATCATAAACTAGCTGGTTACAATCTGTACTCTCAGCTAGTATGCCAGAGATCTTAATAAGACATTTACTTCCACTGAAAATGCCATTAGCGAACATTGTAGTACATTTAAATAGTACTAGACAATTAAAAATTACCACAGAAATCTAACGAGCTCACTAAGCTTGCAATTGTAATATGTGTGTCTCCGCATCCTATGGCGTGTGCCAAATGCATTTGTAACGCGATAGCTGAGCATTGTGCAGTTGTTATTAATTACTGTACCTATTAAAAATGCAATAAAACACCTTGGCAGCATCGTAAACTAGCCGGTTACACTCTGCACTCCCAGCTAGTATGTCACAGAGCTAAATAACACATTTACTTTCACTAAAACTGCCATTAGCGAACGTTGTAGTAGATTCAAGCAGTACTGGGCAATTAAAAATTTCCACAGAAAATCTAACGAACTCACTAAGCTTGAAACTGTAATATTTGTATCTCTGCCATCCTATAACGTGTGCCAAATGCATTTTCAATGCTGTAGAAGAGCATTGTACAGTTGCTATTAATTACTGTACGATTTAAAATCAAATAAAAGACCTTGGCAGCATCATAAACTAGCTGGTTAGACTCTGTACTCTCAGCTAGTATGCCAGAGATCTTAATAGGACATTTACTTCCATTGAAAATGCCATTAGCGAACATTGTAGTACATTTAAATAGTACTAGACAATTAAAAATTACCACAGCAGATCTAACGAGCTCACTAAGCTTGCAATTGTAATATGTGCCTTCGCATCCTATGACGTATGCCAAATGCATTTGTAAAGCGATAGATGAGCATTGTGCAGTTTATATTAATTACTGTACCAATTAAAAATCCAATAAAACACCTTGGCAGCATCGTAAACTAGCCGGTTACACTCTGCACTCCCAGCTAGTATGTCACAGAGCTAAATAACACATTTACTTTCACTAAAACTGCCATTAGCGAACGTTGTAGTAGATTTAAGCAGTACTGGGCAATTAAAAATTTCCACAGAAGATCTAACGAACTCACTAAGCTTGAAATTGTAATATTTGTATCTCTGCCATCCTATAACGTGTGCCAAATGCATTTTCAAAGCTGTAGAAGAGCATTGCACAGTTGCTATTAATTACTGTAAGATTTAAAATCAAATAAAAGACCTTGGCAGCATCATAAACTAGCTGGTTACAATCTGTACTCTCAGCTAGTATGCCAGAGATCTTAATAAGACATTTACTTCCACTGAAAATGCCATTAGCGAACATTGTAGTACATTTAAATAGTACTAGACAATTAAAAATTACCACAGAAATCTAACGAGCTCACTAAGCTTGCAATTGTAATATGTGTGTCTCCGCATCCTATGGCGTGTGCCAAATGCATTTGTAACGCGATAGCTGAGCATTGTGCAGTTGTTATTAATTACTGTACCTATTAAAAATGCAATAAAACACCTTGGCAGCATCGTAAACTAGCCGGTTACACTCTGCACTCCCAGCTAGTATGTCACAGAGCTAAATAACACATTTACTTTCACTAAAACTGCCATTAGCGAACGTTGTAGTAGATTCAAGCAGTACTGGGCAATTAAAAATTTCCACAGAAAATCTAACGAACTCACTAAGCTTGAAACTGTAATATTTGTATCTCTGCCATCCTATAACGTGTGCCAAATGCATTTTCAATGCTGTAGAAGAGCATTGTACAGTTGCTATTAATTACTGTACGATTTAAAATCAAATAAAAGACCTTGGCAGCATCATAAACTAGCTGGTTACACTCTGTACTCTCAGCTAGTATGCCAGAGATCTTAATAGGACATTTACTTTCATTGAAAATGCCATTAGCGAACATTGTAGTACATTTAAATAGTACTAGACAATTAAAAATTACCACAGCAGATCTAACGAGCTCACTAAGCTTGCAATTGTAATATGTGCCTTCGCATCCTATGACGTATGCCAAATGCATTTGTAAAGCGATAGATGAGCATTGTGCAGTTTATATTAATTACTGTACCAATTAAAAATCCAATAAAACACCTTGGCAGCATCGTAAACTAGCCGGTTACACTCTGCACTCCCAGCTAGTATGCCACAGAGCTAAATAACACATTTACTTTCACTAAAACTGCCATTAGCGAACGTTGTAGTAGATTTAAGCAGTACTGGGCAATTAAAAATTTCCACAGAAGATCTAACGAACTCACTAAGCTTGAAATTGTAATATTTGTATCTCTGCCATCATATAACGTGTGCCAAATGCATTTTCAAAGCTGTAGAAGAGCATTGCACAGTTGCTATTAATTACTGTAAGATTTAAAATCAAATAAAAGACCTTGGCAGCATCATAAACTAGCTGGTTACAATCTGTACTCTCAGCTAGTATGCCAGAGATCTTAATAAGACATTTACTTCCACTGAAAATGCCATTAGCGAACATTGTAGTACATTTAAATAGTACTAGACAATTAAAAATTACCACAGAAATCTAACGAGCTCACTAAGCTTGCAATTGTAATATGTGTCTTCGCATCCTATGACGTCTGCCAAATGAATTTGTAAAGCGATAGATGAGCATTGTGCAGTTTATATTAATTACTGTACCAATTAAAAATCCAATAAAACACCTTGGCAGCATCGTAAACTAGCCGGTTACACTCTGCACTCCCAGCTAGTATGTCACAGAGCTAAATAACACATTTACTTTCACTAAAACTGCCATTAGCGAACGTTGTAGTAGATTTAAGCAGTACTGGGCAATTAAAAATTTCCACAGAAGATCTAACGAACTCACAAAGCTTGAAATTGTAATATTTGTATCTCTGCCATCCTATAACGTGTGCCAAATGCATTTTCAAAGCTGTAGAAGAGCATTGTACAGTTGCTATTAATTACTGTACGATTTAAAATCAAATAGAAGACCTTGGCAGCATCATAAACTAGCTGGTTACACTCTGCACTCTCAGTGCATTTTCAAAGCTGTAGAAGAGCATTGTACAGTTGCTATTAATTACTGTACGATTTAAAATCAAATAAAAGACCTTGGCAGCATCATAAACTAGCTGGTTACACTCTGTACTCTCAGCTAGTATGCCAGAGATCTTAATAAGACATTTACTTCCACTGAAAATGCCATTAGCGAACATTGTAGTACATTTAAATAGTACTAGACAATTAAAAATTACCACAGCAGATCTAACGAGCTCACTAAGCTTGCAATTGTAATATGTGCCTTCGCATCCTATGACATATGTCAAATGCATTTGTAAAGCGATAGATGAGCATTGTGCAGTTTATATTAATTACTGTACCAATTAAAAATCCAATAAAACACCTTGGCAGCATCGTAAACTAGCCGGTTACACTCTGCACTCCCAGCTAGTATGTCACAGAGCTAAATAACACATTTACTTTCACTAAAACTGCCATTAGCGAACGTTGTAGTAGATTTAAGCAGTACTGGGTAATTAAAAATTTCCACAGAAGATCTAATAAACTCACTAAGCTTGAAATTGTAATATTTGTATCTCTGCCATCCTATAACGTGTGCCAAATGCATTTTCAAAGCTGTAGAAGAGCATTGCACAGTTGCTATTAATTACTGTAAGATTTAAAATCAAATAAAAGACCTTGGCAGCATCATAAACTAGCTGGTTACAATCTGTACTCTCAGCTAGTATGCCAGAGATCTTAATAAGACATTTACTTCCACTGAAAATGCCATTAGCGAACATTGTAGTACATTTAAATAGTACTAGACAATTAAAAATTACCACAGAAATCTAACGAGCTCACTAAGCTTGCAATTGTAATATGTGTGTCTCCGCATCCTATGGCGTGTGCCAAATGCATTTGTAACGCGATAGCTGAGCATTGTGCAGTTGTTATTAATTACTGTACCTATTAAAAATGCAATAAAACACCTTGGCAGCATCGTAAACTAGCCGGTTACACTCTGCACTCCCAGCTAGTATGTCACAGAGCTAAATAACACATTTACTTTCACTAAAACTGCCATTAGCGAACGTTGTAGTAGATTCAAGCAGTACTGGGCAATTAAAAATTTCCACAGAAAATCTAACGAACTCACTAAGCTTGAAACTGTAATATTTGTATCTCTGCCATCCTATAACGTGTGCCAAATGCATTTTCAATGCTGTAGAAGAGCATTGTACAGTTGCTATTAATTACTGTACGATTTAAAATCAAATAAAAGACCTTGGCAGCATCATAAACTAGCTGGTTAGACTCTGTACTCTCAGCTAGTATGCCAGAGATCTTAATAGGACATTTACTTCCATTGAAAATGCCATTAGCGAACATTGTAGTACATTTAAATAGTACTAGACAATTAAAAATTACCACAGCAGATCTAACGAGCTCACTAAGCTTGCAATTGTAATATGTGCCTTCGCATCCTATGACGTATGCCAAATGCATTTGTAAAGCGATAGATGAGCATTGTGCAGTTTATATTAATTACTGTACCAATTAAAAATCCAATAAAACACCTTGGCAGCATCGTAAACTAGCCGGTTACACTCTGCACTCCCAGCTAGTATGTCACAGAGCTAAATAACACATTTACTTTCACTAAAACTGCCATTAGCGAACGTTGTAGTAGATTTAAGCAGTACTGGGCAATTAAAAATTTCCACAGAAGATCTAACGAACTCACTAAGCTTGAAATTGTAATATTTGTATCTCTGCCATCCTATAACGTGTGCCAAATGCATTTTCAAAGCTGTAGAAGAGCATTGCACAGTTGCTATTAATTACTGTAAGATTTAAAATCAAATAAAAGACCTTGGCAGCATCATAAACTAGTTGGTTACAATCTGTACTCTCAGCTAGTATGCCAGAGATCTTAATAAGACATTTACTTCCACTGAAAATGCCATTAGCGAACATTGTAGTACATTTAAATAGTACTAGACAATTAAAAATTACCACAGAAATCTAACGAGCTCACTAAGCTTGCAATTGTAATATGTGTGTCTCCGCATCCTATGGCGTGTGCCAAATGCATTTGTAACGCGATAGCTGAGCATTGTGCAGTTGTTATTAATTACTGTACCTATTAAAAATGCAATAAAACACCTTGGCAGCATCGTAAACTAGCCGGTTACACTCTGCACTCCCAGCTAGTATGTCACAGAGCTAAATAACACATTTACTTTCACTAAAACTGCCATTAGCGAACGTTGTAGTAGATTCAAGCAGTACTGGGCAATTAAAAATTTCCACAGAAAATCTAACGAACTCACTAAGCTTGAAACTGTAATATTTGTATCTCTGCCATCCTATAACGTGTGCCAAATGCATTTTCAATGCTGTAGAAGAGCATTGTACAGTTGCTATTAATTACTGTACGATTTAAAATCAAATAAAAGACCTTGGCAGCATCATAAACTAGCTGGTTACACTCTGTACTCTCAGCTAGTATGCCAGAGATCTTAATAGGACATTTACTTTCATTGAAAATGCCATTAGCGAACATTGTAGTACATTTAAATAGTACTAGACAATTAAAAATTACCACAGCAGATCTAACGAGCTCACTAAGCTTGCAATTGTAATATGTGCCTTCGCATCCTATGACGTATGCCAAATGCATTTGTAAAGCGATAGATGAGCATTGTGCAGTTTATATTAATTACTGTACCAATTAAAAATCCAATAAAACACCTTGGCAGCATCGTAAACTAGCCGGTTACACTCTGCACTCCCAGCTAGTATGCCACAGAGCTAAATAACACATTTACTTTCACTAAAACTGCCATTAGCGAACGTTGTAGTAGATTTAAGCAGTACTGGGCAATTAAAAATTTCCACAGAAGATCTAACGAACTCACTAAGCTTGAAATTGTAATATTTGTATCTCTGCCATCATATAACGTGTGCCAAATGCATTTTCAAAGCTGTAGAAGAGCATTGCACAGTTGCTATTAATTACTGTAAGATTTAAAATCAAATAAAAGACCTTGGCAGCATCATAAACTAGCTGGTTACAATCTGTACTCTCAGCTAGTATGCCAGAGATCTTAATAAGACATTTACTTCCACTGAAAATGCCATTAGCGAACATTGTAGTACATTTAAATAGTACTAGACAATTAAAAATTACCACAGAAATCTAACGAGCTCACTAAGCTTGCAATTGTAATATGTGTGTCTCCGCATCCTATGGCGTGTGCCAAATGCATTTGTAACGCGATAGCTGAGCATTGTGCAGTTGTTATTAATTACTGTACCTATTAAAAATGCAATAAAACACCTTGGCAGCATCGTAAACTAGCCGGTTACACTCTGCACTCCCAGCTAGTATGTCACAGAGCTAAATAACACATTTACTTTCACTAAAACTGCCATTAGCGAACGTTGTAGTAGATTCAAGCAGTACTGGGCAATTAAAAATTTCCACAGAAAATCTAACGAACTCACTAAGCTTGAAACTGTAATATTTGTATCTCTGCCATCCTATAACGTGTGCCAAATGCATTTTCAATGCTGTAGAAGAGCATTGTACAGTTGCTATTAATTACTGTACGATTTAAAATCAAATAAAAGACCTTGGCAGCATCATAAACTAGCTGGTTACACTCTGTACTCTCAGCTAGTATGCCAGAGATCTTAATAGGACATTTACTTCCATTGAAAATGCCATTAGCGAACATTGTAGTACATTTAAATAGTACTAGACAATTAAAAATTACCACAGCAGATCTAACGAGCTCACTAAGCTTGCAATTGTAATATGTGCCTTCGCATCCTATGACGTATGCCAAATGCATTTGTAAAGCGATAGATGAGCATTGTGCAGTTTATATTAATTACTGTACCAATTAAAAATCCAATAAAACACCTTGGCAGCATCGTAAACTCGCCGGTTACACTCTGCACTCCCAGCTAGTATGTCACAGAGCTAAATAACACATTTACTTTCACTAAAACTGCCATTAGCAAACGTTGTAGTAGATTTAAGCAGTACTGGGCAATTAAAAATTTCCACAGAAGATCTAACGAACTCACTAAGCTTGAAATTGTAATATTTGTATCTCTGCCATCCTATAACGTGTGCCAAATGCATTTTCAAAGCTGTAGAAGAGCATTGCACAGTTGCTATTAATTACTGTAAGATTTAAAATCAAATAAAAGACCTTGGCAGCATCATAAACTAGCTGGTTACAATCTGTACTCTCAGCTAGTATGCCAGAGATCTTAATAAGACATTTACTTCCACTGAAAATGCCATTAGCGAACATTGTAGTACATTTAAATAGTACTAGACAATTAAAAATTACCACAGAAATCTAACGAGCTCACTAAGCTTGCAATTGTAATATGTGTGTCTCCGCATCCTATGGCGTGTGCCAAATGCATTTGTAACGCGATAGCTGAGCATTGTGCAGTTGTTATTAATTACTGTACCTATTAAAAATGCAATAAAACACCTTGGCAGCATCGTAAACTAGCCGGTTACACTCTGCACTCCCAGCTAGTATGTCACAGAGCTAAATAACACATTTACTTTCACTAAAACTGCCATTAGCGAACGTTGTAGTAGATTCAAGCAGTACTTGGCAATTAAAAATTTCCACAGAAAATCTAACGAACTCACTAAGCTTGAAACTGTAATATTTGTATCTCTGCCATCCTATAACGTGTGCCAAATGCATTTTCAATGCTGTAGAAGAGCATTGTACAGTTGCTATTAATTACTGTACGATTTAAAATCAAATAAAAGACCTTGGCAGCATCATAAACTAGCTGGTTACACTCTGTACTCTCAGCTAGTATGCCAGAGATCTTAATAGGACCTTTACTTCCATTGAAAATGCCATTAGCGAACATTGTAGTACATTTAAATAGTACTAGACAATTAAAAATTACCACAGCAGATCTAACGAGCTCACTAAGCTTGCAATTGTAATATGTGCCTTCGCATCCTATAACGTATGCCAAATGCATTTGTAAAGCGATAGATGAGCATTGTGCAGTTTATATTAATTACTGTACCAATTAAAAATCCAATAAAACACCTTGGCAGCATCGTAAACTAGCCGGTTACACTCTGCACTCCCAGCTAGTATGTCACAGAGCTAAATAACACATTTACTTTCACTAAAACTGCCATTAGCGAACGTTGTAGTAGATTTAAGCAGTACTGGGCAATTAAAAATTTCCACAAAAGATCTAACGAACTCACTAAGCTTGAAATTGTAATATTTGTATCTCTGCCATCCTATAACGTGTGCCAAATGCATTTTCAAAGCAGTAGAAGAGCATTGTACAGTTGCTATTAATTACTGTACGATTTAAAATCAAATAAAAGACCTTGGCAACATCTCAAACTAGCTGGTTACACTCTGTACTCTCAGCTAGTATGCCAGAGATCCTAATTAGACATTTACTTCCACTGAAAATGCCATTAGCGAACATTGTTGTACATTTAAATAGTACTAGACAATTAAAAATTACCACAGCAGATCTAACGGGCTCACTAAGCTTGCAATAATTGTAATATGTGTCTTCGCATCCTATGACGTATGCCAAATGCATTTGTAAAGCGATAGATGAGCATTGTGCAGTTTATATTAATTACTGTACCAAATAAAAATCCAATAAAACACCTTGGCAGCATCGTAAACTAGCCGGTTACACTCTGCACTCCCAGCTAGTATGTCACAGAGCTAAATAACACATTTACTTTCACTAAAACTGCCATTAGCAAACGTTGTAGTAGATTTAAGCAGTACTGGACAATTAAAAATTTCCACAGAAGATCTAACGAACTCACTAAGCTTGAAACTGTAATATTTGTATCTCTGCCATCCTATAACGTGTGCCAAATGCATTTTCAATGCTGTAGAAGAGCATTGTACAGTTGCTATTAATTACTGTACGATTTAAAATCAAATAAAAGACCTTGGCAGCATCATAAACTAGCTGGTTACACTCTGTACTCTCAGCTAGTATGCCAGAGATCTTAATAGGACATTTACTTTCATTGAAAATGCCATTAGCGAACATTGTAGTACATTTAAATAGTACTAGACAATTAAAAATTACCACAGCAGATCTAACGAGCTCACTAAGCTTGCAATTGTAATATGTGCCTTCGCATCCTATGACGTATGCCAAATGCATTTGTAAAGCGATAGATGAGCATTGTGCAGTTTATATTAATTACTGTACCAATTAAAAATCCAATAAAACACCTTGGCAGCATCGTAAACTAGCCGGTTACACTCTGCACTCCCAGCTAGTATGCCACAGAGCTAAATAACACATTTACTTTCACTAAAACTGCCATTAGCGAACGTTGTAGTAGATTTAAGCAGTACTGGGCAATTAAAAATTTCCACAGAAGATCTAACGAACTCACTAAGCTTGAAATTGTAATATTTGTATCTCTGCCATCCTATAACGTGTGCCAAATGCATTTTCAAAGCTGTAGAAGAGCATTGCACAGTTGCTATTAATTACTGTAAGATTTAAAATCAAATAAAAGACCTTGGCAGCATCATAAACTAGCTGGTTACACTCTGTACTCTCAGCTAGTATGCCAGAGATCTTAATAAGACATTTACTTCCACTGAAAATGCCATTAGCGAACATTGTAGTACATTTAAATAGTACTAGACAATTAAAAATTTCCACAGAAGATTTAACGAACTCACTAAGCTTAAAATTGTAATATTTGTATCTCTGCCATCCTATAACGTGTGCCAAATGCATTTTCAAAGCAGTAGAAGAGCATTGTACAGTTGCTATTAATTACTGTACGATTTAAAATCAAATAAAAGACCTTGGCAACATCTCAAACTAGCTGGTTACACTCTGTACTCTCAGCTAGTATGCCAGAGATCCTAATTAGACATTTACTTCCACTGAAAATGCCATTAGCGAACATTGTTGTACATTTAAATAGTACTAGACAATTAAAAATTACCACAGCAGATCTAACGGGCTCACTAAGCTTGCAATAATTGTAATATGTGTCTTCGCATCCTATGACGTATGCCAAATGCATTTGTAAAGCGATAGATGAGCATTGTGCAGTTTATATTAATTACTGTACCAAATAAAAATCCAATAAAACACCTTGGCAGCATCGTAAACTAGCCGGTTACACTCTGCACTCCCAGCTAGTATGTCACAGAGCTAAATAACACATTTACTTTCACTAAAACTGCCATTAGCAAACGTTGTAGTAGATTTAAGCAGTACTGGGCAATTAAAAATTTCCACAGAAGATCTAACGAACTCACTAAGCTTGAAATTGTAATATTTGTATCTCTGCCATCCTATAACGTGTGCCAAATGCATTTTCAATGCTGTAGAAGAGCATTGTACAGTTGCTATTAATTACTGTACGATTTAAAATCAAATAAAAGACCTTGGCAGCATCATAAACTAGCTGGTTAGACTCTGTACTCTCAGCTAGTATGCCAGAGATCTTAATAGGACATTTACTTCCATTGAAAATGCCATTAGCGAACATTGTAGTACATTTAAATAGTACTAGACAATTAAAAATTACCACAGCAGATCTAACGAGCTCACTAAGCTTGCAATTGTAATATGTGCCTTCGCATCCTATGACGTATGCCAAATTCATTTGTAAAGCGATAGATGAGCATTGTGCAGTTTATATTAATTACTGTACCAATTAAAAATCCAATAAAACACCTTGGCAGCATCGTAAACTAGCCGGTTACACTCTGCACTCCCAGCTAGTATGTCACAGAGCTAAATAACACATTTACTTTCACTAAAACTGCCATTAGCGAACGTTGTAGTAGATTTAAGCAGTACTGGGCAATTAAAAATTTCCACAGAAGATCTAACGAACTCACTAAGCTTGAAATTGTAATATTTGTATCTCTGCCATCCTATAACGTGTGCCAAATGCATTTTCAAAGCTGTAGAAGAGCATTGCACAGTTGCTATTAATTACTGTAAGATTTAAAATCAAATAAAAGACCTTGGCAGCATCATAAACTAGTTGGTTACAATCTGTACTCTCAGCTAGTATGCCAGAGATCTTAATAAGACATTTACTTCCACTGAAAATGCCATTAGCGAACATTGTAGTACATTTAAATAGTACTAGACAATTAAAAATTACCACAGAAATCTAACGAGCTCACTAAGCTTGCAATTGTAATATGTGTGTCTCCGCATCCTATGGCGTGTGCCAAATGCATTTGTAACGCGATAGCTGAGCATTGTGCAGTTGTTATTAATTACTGTACCTATTAAAAATGCAATAAAACACCTTGGCAGCATCGTAAACTAGCCGGTTACACTCTGCACTCCCAGCTAGTATGTCACAGAGCTAAATAACACATTTACTTTCACTAAAACTGCCATTAGCGAACGTTGTAGTAGATTCAAGCAGTACTGGGCAATTAAAAATTTCCACAGAAAATCTAACGAACTCACTAAGCTTGAAACTGTAATATTTGTATCTCTGCCATCCTATAACGTGTGCCAAATGCATTTTCAATGCTGTAGAAGAGCATTGTACAGTTGCTATTAATTACTGTACGATTTAAAATCAAATAAAAGACCTTGGCAGCATCATAAACTAGCTGGTTACACTCTGTACTCTCAGCTAGTATGCCAGAGATCTTAATAGGACATTTACTTTCATTGAAAATGCCATTAGCGAACATTGTAGTACATTTAAATAGTACTAGACAATTAAAAATTACCACAGCAGATCTAACGAGCTCACTAAGCTTGCAATTGTAATATGTGCCTTCGCATCCTATGACGTATGCCAAATGCATTTGTAAAGCGATAGATGAGCATTGTGCAGTTTATATTAATTACTGTACCAATTAAAAATCCAATAAAACACCTTGGCAGCATCGTAAACTAGCCGGTTACACTCTGCACTCCCAGCTAGTATGCCACAGAGCTAAATAACACATTTACTTTCACTAAAACTGCCATTAGCGAACGTTGTAGTAGATTTAAGCAGTACTGGGCAATTAAAAATTTCCACAGAAGATCTAACGAACTCACTAAGCTTGAAATTGTAATATTTGTATCTCTGCCATCATATAACGTGTGCCAAATGCATTTTCAAAGCTGTAGAAGAGCATTGCACAGTTGCTATTAATTACTGTAAGATTTAAAATCAAATAAAAGACCTTGGCAGCATCATAAACTAGCTGGTTACAATCTGTACTCTCAGCTAGTATGCCAGAGATCTTAATAAGACATTTACTTCCACTGAAAATGCCATTAGCGAACATTGTAGTACATTTAAATAGTACTAGACAATTAAAAATTACCACAGAAATCTAACGAGCTCACTAAGCTTGCAATTGTAATATGTGTGTCTCCGCATCCTATGGCGTGTGCCAAATGCATTTGTAACGCGATAGCTGAGCATTGTGCAGTTGTTATTAATTACTGTACCTATTAAAAATGCAATAAAACACCTTGGCAGCATCGTAAACTAGCCGGTTACACTCTGCACTCCCAGCTAGTATGTCACAGAGTTAAATAACACATTTACTTTCACTAAAACTGCCATTAGCGAACGTTGTAGTAGATTCAAGCAGTACTGGGCAATTAAAAATTTCCACAGAAAATCTAACGAACTCACTAAGCTTGAAACTGTAATATTTGTATCTCTGCCATCCTATAACGTGTGCCAAATGCATTTTCAATGCTGTAGAAGAGCATTGTACAGTTGCTATTAATTACTGTACGATTTAAAATCAAATAAAAGACCTTGGCAGCATCATAAACTAGCTGGTTACACTCTGTACTCTCAGCTAGTATGCCAGAGATCTTAATAGGACATTTACTTCCATTGAAAATGCCATTAGCGAACATTGTAGTACATTTAAATAGTACTAGACAATTAAAAATTACCACAGCAGATCTAACGAGCTCACTAAGCTTGCAATTGTAATATGTGCCTTCGCATCCTATGACGTATGCCAAATGCATTTGTAAAGCGATAGATGAGCATTGTGCAGTTTATATTAATTACTGTACCAATTAAAAATCCAATAAAACACCTTGGCAGCATCGTAAACTCGCCGGTTACACTCTGCACTCCCAGCTAGTATGTCACAGAGCTAAATAACACATTTACTTTCACTAAAACTGCCATTAGCAAACGTTGTAGTAGATTTAAGCAGTACTGGGCAATTAAAAATTTCCATAGAAGATCTAACGAACTCACTAAGCTTGAAATTGTAATATTTGTATCTCTGCCATCCTATAACGTGTGCCAAATGCATTTTCAAAGCTGTAGAAGAGCATTGCACAGTTGCTATTAATTACTGTAAGATTTAAAATCAAATAAAAGACCTTGGCAGCATCATAAACTAGCTGGTTACAATCTGTACTCTCAGCTAGTATGCCAGAGATCTTAATAAGACATTTACTTCCACTGAAAATGCCATTAGCGAACATTGTAGTACATTTAAATAGTACTAGACAATTAAAAATTACCACAGAAATCTAACGAGCTCACTAAGCTTGCAATTGTAATATGTGTGTCTCCGCATCCTATGGCGTGTGCCAAATGCATTTGTAACGCGATAGCTGAGCATTGTGCAGTTGTTATTAATTACTGTACCTATTAAAAATGCAATAAAACACCTTGGCAGCATCGTAAACTAGCCGGTTACACTCTGCACTCCCAGCTAGTATGTCACAGAGCTAAATAACACATTTACTTTCACTAAAACTGCCATTAGCGAACGTTGTAGTAGATTCAAGCAGTACTTGGCAATTAAAAATTTCCACAGAAAATCTAACGAACTCACTAAGCTTGAAACTGTAATATTTGTATCTCTGCCATCCTATAACGTGTGCCAAATGCATTTTCAATGCTGTAGAAGAGCATTGTACAGTTGCTATTAATTACTGTACGATTTAAAATCAAATAAAAGACCTTGGCAGCATCATAAACTAGCTGGTTACACTCTGTACTCTCAGCTAGTATGCCAGAGATCTTAATAGGACCTTTACTTCCATTGAAAATGCCATTAGCGAACATTGTAGTACATTTAAATAGTACTAGACAATTAAAAATTACCACAGCAGATCTAACGAGCTCACTAAGCTTGCAATTGTAATATGTGCCTTCGCATCCTATAACGTATGCCAAATGCATTTGTAAAGCGATAGATGAGCATTGTGCAGTTTATATTAATTACTGTACCAATTAAAAATCCAATAAAACACCTTGGCAGCATCGTAAACTAGCCGGTTACACTCTGCACTCCCAGCTAGTATGTCACAGAGCTAAATAACACATTTACTTTCACTAAAACTGCCATTAGCGAACGTTGTAGTAGATTTAAGCAGTACTGGGCAATTAAAAATTTCCACAAAAGATCTAACGAACTCACTAAGCTTGAAATTGTAATATTTGTATCTCTGCCATCCTATAACGTGTGCCAAATGCATTTTCAAAGCAGTAGAAGAGCATTGTACAGTTGCTATTAATTACTGTACGATTTAAAATCAAATAAAAGACCTTGGCAACATCTCAAACTAGCTGGTTACACTCTGTACTCTCAGCTAGTATGCCAGAGATCCTAATTAGACATTTACTTCCACTGAAAATGCCATTAGCGAACATTGTTGTACATTTAAATAGTACTAGACAATTAAAAATTACCACAGCAGATCTAACGGGCTCACTAAGCTTGCAATAATTGTAATATGTGTCTTCGCATCCTATGACGTATGCCAAATGCATTTGTAAAGCGATAGATGAGCATTGTGCAGTTTATATTAATTACTGTACCAAATAAAAATCCAATAAAACACCTTGGCAGCATCGTAAACTAGCCGGTTACACTCTGCACTCCCAGCTAGTATGTCACAGAGCTAAATAACACATTTACTTTCACTAAAACTGCCATTAGCAAACGTTGTAGTAGATTTAAGCAGTACTGGACAATTAAAAATTTCCACAGAAGATCTAACGAACTCACTAAGCTTGAAACTGTAATATTTGTATCTCTGCCATCCTATAACGTGTGCCAAATGCATTTTCAATGCTGTAGAAGAGCATTGTACAGTTGCTATTAATTACTGTACGATTTAAAATCAAATAAAAGACCTTGGCAGCATCATAAACTAGCTGGTTACACTCTGTACTCTCAGCTAGTATGCCAGAGATCTTAATAGGACATTTACTTTCATTGAAAATGCCATTAGCGAACATTGTAGTACATTTAAATAGTACTAGACAATTAAAAATTACCACAGCAGATCTAACGAGCTCACTAAGCTTGCAATTGTAATATGTGCCTTCGCATCCTATGACGTATGCCAAATGCATTTGTAAAGCGATAGATGAGCATTGTGCAGTTTATATTAATTACTGTACCAATTAAAAATCCAATAAAACACCTTGGCAGCATCGTAAACTAGCCGGTTACACTCTGCACTCCCAGCTAGTATGCCACAGAGCTAAATAACACATTTACTTTCACTAAAACTGCCATTAGCGAACGTTGTAGTAGATTTAAGCAGTACTGGGCAATTAAAAATTTCCACAGAAGATCTAACGAACTCACTAAGCTTGAAATTGTAATATTTGTATCTCTGCCATCCTATAACGTGTGCCAAATGCATTTTCAAAGCTGTAGAAGAGCATTGCACAGTTGCTATTAATTACTGTAAGATTTAAAATCAAATAAAAGACCTTGGCAGCATCATAAACTAGCTGGTTACACTCTGTACTCTCAGCTAGTATGCCAGAGATCTTAATAAGACATTTACTTCCACTGAAAATGCCATTAGCGAACATTGTAGTACATTTAAATAGTACTAGACAATTAAAAATTTCCACAGAAGATTTAACGAACTCACTAAGCTTAAAATTGTAATATTTGTATCTCTGCCATCCTATAACGTGTGCCAAATGCATTTTCAAAGCAGTAGAAGAGCATTGTACAGTTGCTATTAATTACTGTACGATTTAAAATCAAATAAAAGACCTTGGCAACATCTCAAACTAGCTGGTTACACTCTGTACTCTCAGCTAGTATGCCAGAGATCCTAATTAGACATTTACTTCCACTGAAAATGCCATTAGCGAACATTGTTGTACATTTAAATAGTACTAGACAATTAAAAATTACCACAGCAGATCTAACGGGCTCACTAAGCTTGCAATAATTGTAATATGTGTCTTCGCATCCTATGACGTATGCCAAATGCATTTGTAAAGCGATAGATGAGCATTGTGCAGTTTATATTAATTACTGTACCAAATAAAAATCCAATAAAACACCTTGGCAGCATCGTAAACTAGCCGGTTACACTCTGCACTCCCAGCTAGTATGTCACAGAGCTAAATAACACATTTACTTTCACTAAAACTGCCATTAGCAAACGTTGTAGTAGATTTAAGCAGTACTGGGCAATTAAAAATTTCCACAGAAGATCTAACGAACTCACTAAGCTTGAAATTGTAATATTTGTATCTCTGCCATCCTATAACGTGTGCCAAATGCATTTTCAAAGCAGTAGAAGAGCATTGTACAGTTGCTATTAATTACTGTGCGATTTAAAATCAAATAAAAGACCTTGGCAGCATCATAAACTAGCTGGTTACACTCTGTACTCTCAGCTAGTATGCCAGAGATCTTAATAAGACATTTACTTCCACTGAAAATGCCATTAGCGAACATTGTAGTACATTTAAATAGTACTAGACAATTAAAAATTACCACAGCAGATCAAACGAGCTCACTAAGCTTGCAATTGTAATATGTGTCTTCGCATCCTATGACGTCTGCCAAATGCATTTGTAAAGCGATAGATGAGCATTGTGCAGTTTATATTAATTACTGTACCAATTAAAAATCCAATAAAACACCTTGGCAGCATCATAAACTAGCCGGTTACACTCTGCACTCCCAGCTAGTATGTCACAGAGCTAAATAACACATTTACTTTCACTAAAACTGCCATTAGCGAACGTTGTAGTAGATTTAAGCAGTACTGGCAATTAAACATTTCCACAGAAAATCTAACGAACTCACTAAGCTTGAAATTGTAATATTTGTATCTCTGCCATCCTATAACGTGTGCCAAATGCATTTTCAAAGCTGTAGAAGAGCATTGTACAGTTGCTATTAATTACTGTACGATTTAAAATCAAATAAAAGACCTTGGCAGCATCATAAACTAGCTGGTTACACTCTGTACTCTCAGCTAGTATGCCAGAGATCTTATTAAGACATTTACTTCCACTGAAAATGCCATTAGCGAACATTGTAGTACATTTAAATAGTACTAGACAATTAAAAATTTCCACAGAAGATTTAACGAACTCACTAAGCTTAAAATTGTAATATTTGTATCTCTGCCATCCTATAACGTGTGCCAAATGCATTTTCAAAGCAGTAGAAGAGCATTGTACAGTTGCTATTAATTACTGTACGATTTAAAATCAAATAAAAGACCTTGGCAACATCTCAAACTAGCTGGTTACACTCTGTACTCTCAGCTAGTATGCCAGAGATCCTAATTAGACATTTACTTCCACTGAAAATGCCATTAGCGAACATTGTTGTACATTTAAATAGTACTAGACAATTAAAAATTACCACAGCAGATCTAACGGGCTCACTAAGCTTGCAATAATTGTAATATGTGTCTTCGCATCCTATGACGTATGCCAAATGCATTTGTAAAGCGACAGATGAGCATTGTGCAGTTTATATTAATTACTGTTCCAAATAAAAATCCAATAAAACACCTTGGCAGCATCGTAAACTAGCCGGTTACACTCTGCACTCCCAGCTAGTATGTCACAGAGCTAAATAACACATTTACTTTCACTAAAACTGCCATTAGCAAACGTTGTAGTAGATTTAAGCAGTACTGGGCAATTAAAAATTTCCACAGAAGATCTAACGAACTCACTAAGCTTGAAATTGTAATATTTGTATCTCTGCCATCCTATAACGTGTGCCAAATGCATTTTCAAAGCAGTAGAAGAGCATTGTACAGTTGCTATTAATTACTGTACGATTTAAAACAAATAAAAGACCTTGGCAGCATCATAAACTAGCTGGTTACAATCTGTACTCTCAGCTAGTATGCCAGAGATCTTAATAAGACATTTACTTCCACTGAAAATGCCATTAGCGAACATTGTAGTACATTTAAATAGCACTAGACATTTAAAAATTACCACAGCAGATCTAACGAGCTCACTAAGCTTGCAATTTTAATATGTGTCTTCGCATCCTATGACGTATGCCGAATGCTTTTGTAAAGCGATAGATGAGCATTCTGCAGTTGTTATTAATTACTGTACCAATTAAAAATCCAATAAAACACCTTGGCAGCATCGTAAACTAGCCGGTTACACTCTGCGCTCCTAGCTAGTATGTCACAGAGCTAAATAACACATTTACTTTCACTAAAACTGCCATTAGCGAACGTTGTAGTAGATTTAAGCAGTACTGGGCAATTAAAAATTTCCACAGAAGATCTAACGAACTCACTAAGCTTGAAACTGTAATATTTGTATCTCTGCCATCCTATAACGTGTGCCAAATGCATTTTCAATGCTGTAGAAGAGCATAGTACAGTTGCTATTAATTACTGTACGATTTAAAATCAAATAAAAGACCTTGGCAGCATCATAAACTAGCTGGTTACACTCTGTACTCTCAGCTAGTATGCCAGAGATCTTAATAGGACATTTACTTTCATTGAAAATGCCATTAGCGAACATTGTAGTACATTTAAATAGTACTAGACAATTAAAAATTACCACAGCAGATCTAACGAGCTCACTAAGCTTGCAATTGTAATATGTGCCTTCGCATCCTATGACGTATGCCAAATGCATTTGTAAAGCGATAGATGAGCATTGTGCAGTTTATATTAATTACTGTACCAATTAAAAATCCAATAAAACACCTTGGCAGCATCGTAAACTAGCCGGTTACACTCTGCACTCCCAGCTAGTATGCCACAGAGCTAAATAACACATTTACTTTCACTAAAACTGACATTAGCGAACGTTGTAGTAGATTTAAGCAGTACTGGGCAATTAAAAATTTCCACAGAAGATCTAACGAACTCACTAAGCTTGAAATTGTAATATTTGTATCTCTGCCATCCTATAACGTGTGCCAAATGCATTTTCAAAGCTGTAGAAGAGCATTGCACAGTTGCTATTAATTACTGTAAGATTTAAAATCAAATAAAAGACCTTGGCAGCATCATAAACTAGCTGGTTACACTCTGTACTCTCAGCTAGTATGCCAGAGATCTTAATAAGACATTTACTTCCACTGAAAATGCCATTAGCGAACATTGTAGTACATTTAAATAGTACTAGACAATTAAAAATTTCCACAGAAGATTTAACGAACTCACTAAGCTTAAAATTGTAATATTTGTATCTCTGCCATCCTATAACGTGTGCCAAATGCATTTTCAAAGCAGTAGAAGAGCATTGTACAGTTGCTATTAATTACTGTACGATTTAAAATCAAATAAAAGACCTTGGCAACATCTCAAACTAGCTGGTTACACTCTGTACTCTCAGCTAGTATGCCAGAGATCCTAATTAGACATTTACTTCCACAAAACTGCCATTAGCGAACGTTGTAGTAGATTCAAGCAGTACTGGGCAATTAAAAATTTCCACAGAAAATCTAACGAACTCACTAAGCTTGAAACTGTAATATTTGTATCTCTGCCATCCTATAACGTGTGCCAAATGCATTTTCAATGCTGTAGAAGAGCATTGTACAGTTGCTATTAATTACTGTACGATTTAAAATCAAATAAAAGACGTTGGCAGCATCATAAACTAGCTGGTTACAATCTGTACTCTCAGCTAGTATGCCAGAGATCTTAATAAGACATTTACTTCCACTGAAAATGCCATTAGCGAACATTGTAGTACATTTAAATAGCACTAGACATTTAAAAATTACCACAGCAGATCTAACGAGCTCACTAAGCTTGCAATTTTAATATGTGTCTTCGCATCCTATGACGTATGCCGAATGCTTTTGTAAAGCGATAGATGAGCATTCTGCAGTTGTTATTAATTACTGTACCAATTAAAAATCCAATAAAACACCTTGGCAGCATCGTAAACTAGCCGGTTACACTCTGCGCTCCTAGCTAGTATGTCACAGAGCTAAATAACACATTTACTTTCACTAAAACTGCCATTAGCGAACGTTGTAGTAGATTTAAGCAGTACTGGGCAATTAAAAATTTCCACAGAAGATCTAACGAACTCACTAAGCTTGAAATTGTAATATTTGTATCTCTGCCATCCTATAACGTGTGCCAAATGCATTTTCAAAGCTGTAGAAGAGCATTGTACAGTTGCTATTAATTACTGTACGATTTAAAATCAAATAAAAGACCTTGGCAGCATCATAAACTAGCTGGTTACACTCTGTACTCTCAGCTAGTATGCCAGAGATCTTAATAAGACATTTACTTCCACTGAAAATGCCATTAGCGAACATTGTAGTACATTTAAATAGCACTAGACATTTAAAAATTACCACAGCAGATCTAACGAGCTCACTAAGCTTGCAATTTTAATATGTGTCTTCGCATCCTATGACGTATGCCGAATGCTTTTGTAAAGCGATAGATGAGCATTCTGCAGTTGTTATTAATTACTGTACCAATTAAAAATCCAATAAAACACCTTGGCAGCATCGTAAACTAGCCGGTTACACTCTGCGCTCCTAGCTAGTATGTCACAGAGCTAAATAACACATTTACTTTCACTAAAACTGCCATTAGCGAACGTTGTAGTAGATTTAAGCAGTACTGGGCAATTAAAAATTTCCACAGAAGATCTAACGAACTCACTAAGCTTGAAATTGTAATATTTGTATCTCTGCCATCCTATAACGTGTGCCAAATGCATTTTCAAAGCTGTAGAAGAGCATTGTACAGTTGCTATTAATTACTGTACGATTTAAAATCAAATAAAAGACCTTGGCAGCATCATAAACTAGCTGGTTACACTCTGTACTCTCAGCTAGTATGCCAGAGATCTTAATAAGACATTTACTTCCACTGAAAATGCCATTAGCGAACATTGTAGTACATTTAAATAGCACTAGACATTTAAAAATTACCACAGCAGATCTAACGAGCTCACTAAGCTTGCAATTTTAATATGTGTCTTCGCATCCTATGACGTATGCCGAATGCTTTTGTAAAGCGATAGATGAGCATTCTGCAGTTGTTATTAATTACTGTACCAATTAAAAATCCAATAAAACACCTTGGCAGCATCGTAAACTAGCCGGTTACACTCTGCACTCCCAGCTAGTATGTCACAGAGCTAAATAACACATTTACTTTCACTAAAACTGCCATTAGCGAACGTTGTAGTAGATTTAAGCAGTACTGTGCAATTAAAAATTTCCACAGAAGATCTAACGAACTCACTAAGCTTGAAATTGTAATATTTGTATCTCTGCCATCCTATAACGTGTGCCAAATGCATTTTCAAAGCTGTAGAAGAGCATTGTACAGTTGCTATTAATTACTGTACGATTTAAAATCAAATAAAAGACCTTGGCAGCATCATAAACTAGCTGGTTACACTCTGTACTCTCAGGTAGTATGCCAGAGATCTTAATAAGACATTTACTTCCACTGAAAATGCCATTAGCGAACATTGTAGTACATTTAAATAGCACTAGACATTTAAAAATTACCACAGCAGATCTAACGAGCTCACTAAGCTTGCAATTTTAATATGTGTCTTCGCATCCTATGACGTATGCCGAATGCTTTTGTAAAGCGATAGATGAGCATTCTGCAGTTGTTATTAATTACTGTACCAATTAAAAATCCAATAAAACACCTTGGCAGCATCGTAAACTAGCCGGTTACACTCTGCACTCCCAGCTAGTATGTCACAGAGCTAAATAACACATTTACTTTCACTAAAACTGCCATTAGCGAACGTTGTAGTAGATTTAAGCAGTACTGGGCAATTAAAAATTTCCACAGAAGATCTAACGAACTCACTAAGCTTGAAATTGTAATATTTGTATCTCTGCCATCCTATAACGTGTGCCAAATGCATTTTCAAAGCTGTAGAAGAGCATTGTACAGTTGCTATTAATTACTGTACGATTTAAAATCAAATAAAAGACCTTGGCAGCATCATAAACTAGCTGGTTACACTCTGTACTCTCAGGTAGTATGCCAGAGATCTTAATAAGACATTTACTTCCACTGAAAATGCCATTAGCGAACATTGTAGTACATTTAAATAGCACTAGACATTTAAAAATTACCACAGCAGATCTAACGAGCTCACTAAGCTTGCAATTTTAATATGTGTCTTCGCATCCTATGACGTATGCCGAATGCTTTTGTAAAGCGATAGATGAGCATTCTGCAGTTGTTATTAATTACTGTACCAATTAAAAATCCAATAAAACACCTTGGCAGCATCGTAAACTAGCCGGTTACACTCTGCACTCCCAGCTAGTATGTCACAGAGCTAAATAACACATTTACTTTCACTAAAACTGCCATTAGCGAACGTTGTAGTAGATTTAAGCAGTACTGGGCAATTAAAAATTTCCACAGAAGATCTAACGAACTCACTAAGCTTGAAATTGTAATATTTGTATCTCTGCCATCCTATAACGTGTGCCAAATGCATTTTCAAAGCTGTAGAAGAGCATTGTACAGTTGCTATTAATTACTGTACGATTTAAAATCAAATAAAAGACCTTGGCAGCATCATAAACTAGCTGGTTACACTCTGTACTCTCAGGTAGTATGCCAGAGATTTTAATAAGATATTTACTTCCACTGAAAATGCCATTAGCGAACATTGTAGTACATTTAAATAGCACTAGACATTTAAAAATTACCACAGCAGATCTAACGAGCTCACTAAGCTTGCAATTTTAATATGTGTCTTCGCATCCTATGACGTATGCCGAATGCTTTTGTAAAGCGATAGATGAGCATTCTGCAGTTGTTATTAATTACTGTACCAATTAAAAATCCAATAAAACACCTTGGCAGCATCGTAAACTAGCCGGTTACACTCTGCACTCCCAGCTAGTATGTCACAGAGCTAAATAACACATTTACTTTCACTAAAACTGCCATTAGCGAACGTTGTAGTAGATTTAAGCAGTACTGGGCAATTAAAAATTTCCACAGAAGATCTAACGAACTCACTAAGCTTGAAATTGTAATATTTGTATCTCTGCCATCCTATAACGTGTGCCAAATGCATTTTCAAAGCTGTAGAAGAGCATTGTACAGTTGCTATTAATTACTGTACGATTTAAAATCAAATAAAAGACCTTGGCAGCATCATAAACTAGCTGGTTACACTCTGTACTCTCAGGTAGTATGCCAGAGATCTTAATAAGACATTTACTTCCACTGAAAATGCCATTAGCGAACATTGTAGTACATTTAAATAGCACTAGACATTTAAAAATTACCACAGCAGATCTAACGAGCTCACTAAGCTTGCAATTTTAATATGTGTCTTCGCATCCTATGACGTATGCCGAATGCTTTTGTAAAGCGATAGATGAGCATTCTGCAGTTGTTATTAATTACTGTACCAATTAAAAATCCAATAAAACACCTTGGCAGCATCGTAAACTAGCCGGTTACACTCTGCGCTCCTAGCTAGTATGTCACAGAGCTAAATAACACATTTACTTTCACTAAAACTGCCATTAGCGAACGTTGTAGTAGATTTAAGCAGTACTGGGCAATTAAAAATTTCCACAGAAGATCTAACGAACTCACTAAGCTTGAAATTGTAATATTTGTATCTCTGCCATCCTATAACGTGTGCCAAATGCATTTTCAAAGCTGTAGAAGAGCATTGTACAGTTGCTATTAATTACTGTACGATTTAAAATCAAATAAAAGACCTTGGCAGCATCATAAACTAGCTGGTTACACTCTGTACTCTCAGCTAGTATGCCAGAGATCTTAATAAGACATTTACTTCCACTGAAAATGCCATTAGCGAACATTGTAGTACATTTAAATAGCACTAGACATTTAAAAATTACCACAGCAGATCTAACGAGCTCACTAAGCTTGCAATTTTAATATGTGTCTTCGCATCCTATGACGTATGCCGAATGCTTTTGTAAAGCGATAGATGAGCATTCTGCAGTTGTTATTAATTACTGTACCAATTAAAAATCCAATAAAACACCTTGGCAGCATCGTAAACTAGCCGGTTACACTCTGCACTCCCAGCTAGTATGTCACAGAGCTAAATAACACATTTACTTTCACTAAAACTGCCATTAGCGAACGTTGTAGTAGATTTAAGCAGTACTGGGCAATTAAAAATTTCCACAGAAGATCTAACGAACTCACTAAGCTTGAAATTGTAATATTTGTATCTCTGCCATCCTATAACGTGTGCCAAATGCATTTTCAAAGCTGTAGAAGAGCATTGTACAGTTGCTATTAATTACTGTACGATTTAAAATCAAATAAAAGACCTTGGCAGCATCATAAACTAGCTGGTTACAATCTGTACTCTCAGCTAGTATGCCAGAGATCTTAATAAGACATTTACTTCCACTGAAAATGCCATTAGCGAACATTGTAGTACATTTAAATAGCACTAGACATTTAAAAATTACCACAGCAGATCTAACGAGCTCACTAAGCTTGCAATTTTAATATGTGTCTTCGCATCCTATGACGTATGCCGAATGCTTTTGTAAACCGATAGATGAGCATTCTGCAGTTGTTATTAATTACTGTACCAATTAAAAATCCAATAAAACACCTTGGCAGCATCGTAAACTAGCCGGTTACACTCTGCACTCCCAGCTAGTATGTCACAGAGCTAAATAACACATTTACTTTCACTAAAACTGCCATTAGCGAACGTTGTAGTAGATTTAAGCAGTACTGGGCAATTAAAAATTTCCACAGAAGATCTAACGAACTCACTAAGCTTGAAATTGTAATATTTGTATCTCTGCCATCCTATAACGTGTGCCAAATGCATTTTCAAACCTGTAGAAGAGCATTGTACAGTTGCTATTAATTACTGTACGATTTAAAATCAAATAAAACACCTTGGCAGCATCATAAACTAGCTGGTTACACTCTGTACTCTCAGCTAGTATGCCAGAGATCTTAATAAGACATTTACTTACACTGAAAATGCCATTAGCGAACATTGTAGTACATTTAAATAGTACTAGACAATTAAAAATTATCACAGCAGATCTAACGAGTTCACTAAGCTTACAATTGTAATATGTGTCTCCGCATCCTATGACGTATGCCAAATGTATTTGTAAAGCGATAGATGAGCATTGTGCACTTTATATTAATTACTGTACCAATTAAAAATCCAATAAAACACCTTGGCAGCTTCGTAAACTAGCCGGTTACACTCTGCACTCCCAGCTAGTATGTCACAGAGCTAAATAACACATTTACTTTCACTAAAACTGCCATTAACGAACGTTGTAGTAGATTTAAGCAGTACTGGGCAATTAAAAATTTCCACAGAAGATCTAACAAACTCACTAAGCTTGAAATTGTAATATTTGTATTTCTGCCATCCTATAACGTGTGCCAAATGCATTTTCAAAGCTGTAGAAGAGAATTGTACAGTTGCTATTAATTACTGTATGATTTAAAATCAAATAAAAGACCTTGGCAGCATCTTAAACTAGCTGGTTACACTCAGTACTCTCAGCTAGTATGCCAGAGATCTTAATAAGACATTTACTTCCACTGAAAATGCCATTAGCGATCATTGTAGTACATTTAAATAGTACTAGACAATTAAAAATTACCACAGCAGATCTAATGAGCTCACTAAGCTTGCAATTGTAATATGTGTGTCTCCGCATCCTATGACGTGTGCCAAATGCATTTGTAAAGCGATAGCTGAGCATTGTGCAGTTGTTATTAATTACTGTAACTATTAAAAATTCAATAAAACACCTTGGCAGCATCGTAAACTGGCCGGTTACACTCTGCACTCCCAGCTTGTATGTCACAGAGCTAAATAACACATTTACTTTCACTAAAACTGCCATTAGCGAACGGTGTAGTAGATCTAAGCAGTACTGGGCAATTAAAAATTTCCACAAAAGATCTAACGAACTCACTAAGCTTGAAATTGTAATATTTGTATCTCTGCCATCCTATAACGTGTGCCAAATGCATTTTCAAAGCAGTAGAAGAGCATTGTACAGTTGCTATTAATTACTGTGCGATTTAAAATCAAATAAAAGACCTTGGCAGCATCATAAACTAGCTGGTTACACTCTGTACTCTCAGCTAGTATGCCAGAGATCTTAATAAGACATTTACTTCCACTGAAAATGCCATTAGCGAACATTGTAGTACATTTAAATAGTACTAGACAATTAAAAATTACCACAGCAGATCAAACGAGCTCACTAAGCTTGCAATTGTAATATGTGTCTTCGCATCCTATGACGTCTGCCAAATGCATTTGTAAAGCGATAGATGAGCATTGTGCAGTTTATATTAATTACTGTACCAATTAAAAATCCAATAAAACACCTTGGCAGCATCATAAACTAGCCGGTTACACTCTGCACTCCCAGCTAGTATGTCACAGAGCTAAATAACACATTTACTTTCACTAAAACTGCCATTAGCGAACGTTGTAGTAGATTTAAGCAGTACTGGCAATTAAACATTTCCACAGAAAATCTAACGAACTCACTAAGCTTGAAATTGTAATATTTGTATCTCTGCCATCCTATAACGTGTGCCAAATGCATTTTCAAAGCAGTAGAAGAGCATTGTACAGTTGCTATTAATTACTGTACGATTTAAAATCAAATAAAAGACCTTGGCAACATCTCAAACTAGCTGGTTACACTCTGTACTCTCAGCTAGTATGCCAGAGATCTTAATAAGACATTTACTTCCACTGAAAATGCCATTAGCGAACATTGTAGTACATTTAAATAGTACTAGACAATTAAAAATTTCCACAGAAGATTTAACGAACTCACTAAGCTTAAAATTGTAATATTTGTATCTCTGCCATCCTATAACGTGTGCCAAATGCATTTTCAAAGCAGTAGAAGAGCATTGTACAGTTGCTATTAATTACTGTACGATTTAAAATCAAATAAAAGACCTTGGCAACATCTCAAACTAGCTGGTTACACTCTGTACTCTCAGCTAGTATGCCAGAGATCTTAATAAGACATTTACTTCCACTGAAAATGCCATTAGCGAACATTGTAGTACATTTAAATAGTACTAGACAATTAAAAATTACCACAGCAGATCTAACGAGCTCACTAAGCTTGTAATTGTAATATGTGTGTCTCCGCATCCTATGACGTGTGCCAAATGCATTTGTAAAGCGATAGCTGAGCATTGTGCAGTTGTTATTAATTACTGTACCTATTAAAAATGCAATAAAACACCTTGGCAGCATCGTTAACTAGCCGGTTACACTCTGCACTCCCAGCTAGTATGTCACAGAGCTAAATAACACATTTACTTTCACTAAAACTACCATTAGCGAACGTTGTAGTAGATTTAAGCAGTACTGGGCAATTAAAAATTTCCACAGAAGATCTAACGAACTCACTAAGCTTGAAATTGTAATATTTGTATCTCTGCTATCCTATAACGAGTGCCAAATGCATTTTCAAAGCAGTAGAAGAGCATTGTACAGTTGCTATTAATAACTGTACAATTTAAAATCAAATAAAACACCTTGGCAGCATCATAAACTAGCAGGTTACACTCTGTACTCTCAGCTAGTATGCCAGAGATCTTAATAAGACATTTACTTCCACTGAAAATGCCATTAGCGAACATTGTAGTACATTTAAATAGTACTAGACAATTAAAAATTACCACAGCAGATCTAACGAGCTCACTAAGCTTGCAATTGTAATATGTGTGTCTCCGCATCCTATGACGTGTGCCAAATGCATTTGTAAAGCGATAGATGAGCATTGTGCAGTTTATATTAATTACTGTACCAATTAAAAATCCAATAAAACACCTTGGCAGCATCGTAAACTAGCCGGTTACACTCTGCACTCCCAGCTAGTATGTCACAGAGCTAAATAACACATTTACTTTCACTAAAACTGCCATTAGCGAACGTTGTAGTAGATTTAAGCAGTACTGGGCAATTAAAAATTTTCACAGAAGATCTATCGAACTCACTAAGCTTGAAATTGTAATTTTTGTATATCTGCCTTCCTATAACGTGTGCCAAATGCATTTTCAAAGCTGTAGAAGAGCATTGTACAGTTGCTATTAATTACTGTACGATTTAAAATCAAATAAAAGACCTTGGCAGCATCATAAACTAGCTGGTTACAATCTGTACTCTTAGCTAGTATGCCAGAGATCTTAATAAGACATTTACTTCCACTGAAAATGCCATTAGCGAACATTGTAGTACATTTAAATAGTACTAGACAATTAAAAATTACCACAGCAGATCTAACGAGCTCACTAAGCTTGCAATTGTAATATGTGTGTTTCCGCATCCTATGACGTGTGCCAAGTGCATTTGTAAAGCGATATCTGAGCATTGTGCAGTTGTTATTAATTACTGTACCAATTAAAAACGCAATAAAGCACCTTGGCAGCATCGTAAACTAGCCGGTTACACTCTGCACTCCCAGCTAGTATGTCACAGAGCTAAATAACACATTTACTTTCACTAAAACTGCCATTAGCAACGTTGTAGTAGATTTAAGCAGTACTGGGTAATTAAAAATTTCCACAGAAGATCTAACGAACTCACTAAGCTTGTAATTGTAATATGTGTGTCTCCGCATCCTTTGACGTGTGCCAAATGCATTTGTAAAGCGATAGCTGAGCATTGTGCAGTTGTTATTAATTACTGTACCTATTAAAAATGCAATAAAACACCTTGGCAGCATCGTTAACTAGCCGGTTACACTCTGCACTCCCAGCTAGTATGTCACAGAGCTAAATAACACATTTACTTTCACTAAAACTACCATTAGCGAACGTTGTAGTAGATTTAAGCAGTACTGGGCAATTAAAAATTTCCACAGAAGATCTAACGAACTCACTAAGCTTGAAATTGTAATATTTGTATCTCTGCTATCCTATAACGAGTGCCAAATGCATTTTCAAAGCAGTAGAAGAGAATTGTACAGTTGCTATTAATAACTGTACAATTTAAAATCAAATAAAACACCTTGGCAGCATCATAAACTAGCAGGTTACACTCTGTACTCTCAGCTAGTATGCCAGAGATCTTAATAAGACATTTACTTCCACTGAAAATGCCATTAGCGAACATTGTAGTACATTTAAATAGTACTAGACAATTAAAAATTACCACAGCAGATCTAACGAGCTCACTAAGCTTGCAATTGTAATATGTGTGTCTCCGCATCCTATGACGTGTGCCAAATGCATTTGTAAAGCGATAGATGAGCATTGTGCAGTTTATATTAATTACTGTACCAATTAAAAATCCAATAAAACACCTTGGCAGCATCGTAAACTAGCCGGTTACACTCTGCACTCCCAGCTAGTATGTCACAGAGCTAAATAAGACATTTACTTTCACTAAAACTGCCATTAGCGAACGTTGTAGTAGATTTAAGCAGTACTGGGCAATTAAAAATTTTCACAGAAGATCTATCGAACTCACTAAGCTTGAAATTGTAATATTTGTATATCTGCCTTCCTATAACGTGTGCCAAATGCATTTTCAAAGCTGTAGAAGAGCATTGTACAGTTGCTATTAATTACTGTACGATTTAAAATCAAATAAAAGACCTTGGCAGCATCATAAACTAGCTGGTTACAATCTGTACTCTTAGCTAGTATGCCAGAGATCTTAATAAGACATTTACTTCCACTGAAAATGCCATTAGCGAACATTGTAGTACATTTAAATAGTACTAGACAATTAAAAATTACCACAGCAGATCTAACGAGCTCACTAAGCTTGCAATTGTAATATGTGTGTTTCCGCATCCTATGACGTGTGCCAAGTGCATTTGTAAAGCGATATCTGAGCATTGTGCAGTTGTTATTAATTACTGTACCAATTAAAAACGCAATAAAGCACCTTGGCAGCATCGTAAACTAGCCGGTTACACTCTGCACTCCCAGCTAGTATGTCACAGAGCTAAATAACACATTTACTTTCACTAAAACTGCCATTAGCAACGTTGTAGTAGATTTAAGCAGTACTGGGCAATTAAAAATTTCCACAGAAGATCTAACGAACTCACTAAGCTTGAAATTGTAATATTTGTATCTCTGCCATCCTATAACGTGTGCCAAATGCATTTTCAAAGCTGTAGAAGAGCATTGTACAGTTGCTATTAATTACTGTACGAATTAAAATCAAATAAAAGACCTTGGCAGCATCATAAACTAGCTGGTTACACTCTGTACTCTCAGTGCATTTTCAAAGCTGTAGAAGAGCATTGTACAGTTGCTATTAATTACTGTACGATTTAAAATCAAATAAAAGACCTTGGCAGCATTATAAACTAGCTGGTTACAATCTGTACTATCAGCTAGTATGCCAGAGATCTTAATAAGACATTTACTTCCACTGAAAATGCCATTAGCGAACTGTGTAGTACATTTAAATAGTACTAGACAATTAAAAATTACCACAGCAGATCTAACGAGGTCACTAAGCTTGCAATTGTAATATGTGTCTTCGCATCCTATGACGTCTGCCAAATGAATTTGTAAAGCGATAGATGAGCATTGTGCAGTTTATATTAATTACTGTACCAATTAAAAATCCAATAAAACACCTTGGCAGCATCATAAACTAGCTGGTTACACTCTGCACTCTCAGTGCATTTTCAAAGCTGTAGATGAGCATTGTACAGTTGCTATTAATTACTGTACGATTTAAAATCAAATAAAAGACCTTGGCAGCATCATAAACTAGCTGGTTACACTCTGTACTCTCAGCTAGTATGCCAGAGATCTTAATAAGACATTTACTTCCACTGAAAATGCCATTAGCGAACATTGTAGTACATTTAAATAGTACTAGACAATTAAAAATTACCACAGCAGATCTAACGAGCTCACTAAGCTTGCAATTGTAATATGTGCCTTCGCATCCTATGACGTATGTCAAATGCATTTGTAAAGCGATAGATGAGCATTGTGCAGTTTATATTAATTACTGTACCAATTAAAAATCCAATAAAACACCTTGGCAGCATCGTAAACTAGCCGGTTACACTCTGCACTCCCAGCTAGTATGTCACAGAGCTAAATAACACATTTACTTTCACTAAAACTGCCATTAGCGAACGTTGTAGTAGATTTAAGCAGTACTGGGTAATTAAAAATTTCCACAGAAGATCTAATAAACTCACTAAGCTTGAAATTGTAATATTTGTATCTCTGCCATCCTATAACGTGTGCCAACTGCGTTTTCAAAGCTGTAGAAGAGCATTGTACAGTTGCTATTAATTACTGTACGATTTAAAATCAAATAAAAGACATTGCAGGCATCATAAACTAGCTGGTTACACTCTGTACTCTCAGCTAGTATGCCAGAGATCTTAATAAGACATTTACTTCCACTGAAAATGCCATTAGCGAACATTGTAGTACATTTAAATAGTACTAGACAATTAAAAATTACCACAGCAGATCTAACGAGCTCACTAAGCTTGCAATTGTAATATGTGTGTCTCCGCATCCTATGACGTGTGCCAAATGCATTTGTAAAGCGATAGCTGAGCATTGTGCAGTCGTTATTAATTACTGTACCTATTAAAAATGCAATAAAACACCTTGGCAGCATCGTAAACTAGCCGGTTACACTCTGCACTCCCAGCTAGTATGTCACAGAGCTAAATAACACATTTACTTTCACTAAAACTGCAATTACCGAACGTTGTATAGATTTAAGCAGTACTGGGCAATTAAAAATTACCACAGAAGATCTAACGAACTCACTAAGCTTGAAATTGTAATATTTGTATCTCTGCCATCCTATAACGTGTGCCAAATGCATTTTCAAAGCTGTAGAAGAGCATTGTACAGTTGCTATTAATTACTGTACGATTTAAAATCAAATAAAAGACCTTGGCAGCATCATAAACTAGCTGGTTACACTCTGTACTCTCAGCTAGTATGCCAGAGATCTTAATAAGACATTTACTTCCACTGAAAATGCCATTAGCGAACATTGTAGTACATTTAAATAGTACTAGACAATTAAAAATTACCACAGCAGATCTAACGAGCTCACTAAGCTTGCAATTGTAATATGTGCTTTCGTATCCTATGACGTATGCCAAATGCATTTGTAAAGCGATAGATGAGCATTGTGCAGTTTATATTAATTACTGTACCAATTAAAAATCCAATAAAACACCTTGGCAGCATCGTAAACTAGCCGGTTACACTCTGCACTCCCAGCTAGTATGTCACAGAGCTAAATAACACATTTACTTTCACTAAAACTGCCATTAGCGAGTGTTGTAGTAGATTTAAGCAGTACTGGGCAATTAAAAATTTCCACAGAAGATCTAACGAACTCACTAAGCTTGAAATTGTAATATTTGTATCTCTGCCATCCTATAACGTGTGCCAAATGCATTTTCAAAGCTGTAGAAGAGCATTGCACAGTTGCTATTAATTACTGTACGATTTAAAATCAAATAAAAGACCTTGGCAGCATCATAAACTAGCTGGTTACACTCTGTACTCTCAGCTAGTATGCCAGAGATCTTAATAAGACATTTACTTCCACTGAAAATGCCATTAGCGAACATTGTAGTACATTTAAATAGTGCTAGACAATTAAAAATTACCACAGCAGATCTAACGAGCTTACTAAGCTTGCAATTGTAATATGTTCCTTCGCATCCTATGACGTATGCCAAATGCATTTGTAAAGCGATAGCTGAGCATTGTGCAATTGTTATTAAGTACTTTACCTATTAAAAATGCAATAAAACACCTTGGCAGCATCGTAAACTAGCCGGTTACACTCTGCACTCCCAGCTAGTATGTCACAGAGCTAAATAACACAGTTACTTTCACTAAAACTGCCATTAGCGAACGTTGTAGTAGATTTAAGCAGTACTGGGCAATTAAAAATTTCCACAGAAGATCTAACGAACTCACTAAGCTTGAAATTGTAATATTTGTATCTCTGCCATGCTATAACGTGTGCCAAATGCATTTTCAAAGCAGTAGAAGAGCATTGTACAGTTGCTATTAATTACTGTACGATTTAAAATCAAATAAAAGACCTTGGCCGCATTATAAACTAGCTGGTTACACTCTGTACTCTCAGCTAGTATGCCAGAGATCTTAATAAGACATTTACTTCCACTGAAAATGCCATTAGCGAACATTGTAGTACATTTAAATAGTACTAGACAATTAAAAATTACCACAGCAGATCTAACGAGCTCACTAAGCTTGCAATTGTAATATGTTCCTTCGCATCCTATGACGTATGCCAAATGCATTTGTAAAGCGATAGATGAGCATTGTGCAGTTTATATTAATTACTGTACCAATTAAAAATCCAATAAAACACCTTGGCAGCATCGTAAACTAGCCGGTTACACACTGCACTCCCAGCTAGTATGTCACACAGCTAAATAACACATTTACTTTCACTAAAACTGCCATTAGCGAACGATGTAGTAGATTTAAGCAGTACTGGGCAATTAAAAATTTCCACAGAAGATCTAACGAACTCACTAAGCTTGAAATTGTAATTATTGTATCTCTGCCATCCTATAACGTGTGCCAAATGCATTTTCAAAGCTGTAGAAGAGCATTGTACAGTTGCTATTAATTACTGTACCAATTAAAAATCCAATAAAACACCTTGGCAGCATCGTAAACTAGCCGGTTACACTCTGCACTCCCAGCTAGTATGTCACAGAGCTAAATAACACATTTACTTTCACTAAAACTGCCATTAGCGAACGTTGTAGTAGATTTAAGCAGTACTGGGCAATTAAAAATTTCCACAGAAGATCTAACAAACTCACTAAGCTTGAAATTGTAATATTTTAATCTCTGCCATCCTATAACGTGTGCCAAATGCATTTTCAAAGCTGTAGAAGAGCATTGTACAGTTGCTATTAATTACTGTACGATTTAAAAGCAAATAAAAGACCTTGGCAGCATCATAAACTAGCTGGTTACACTCTGTACTCTCAGCTAGTATGCCAGAGATCTTATTAAGACATTTACTTCCACTGAAAATGCCATTAGCGAACATTGTAGTACATTTAAATAGTACTAGACAATTCAAAATTACCACAGCAGATCTAACGAGTTCACTAAGCTTGCAATTGTAATATGTGCATCCTATGACGTATGCCAAATGCATTTGTAAGCGATAGATGAGCTTTGTGCAGTTGTTATTAATTACTGTACCTATTAAAAAAGCAATAAAACACCTTGCCAGCATCGTAAACTAGCCGGTTACATTCTGCACTCCCAGCTAGTATGTCACAAAGCTAAATAACACATTTACTTTCACTAAAACTGCCATTAGCGAACGTTGTAGTAGATTTAAGCAGTACTGGGCAATTAAAAATTTCCACAGAAGATCTAACGAACTCACTAAGCTTGAAATTGTAATATTTGTATCTCTGCCATCCTATAACGTGTGCCGAATGCATTTTCAAAGCTGTAGAAGAGCATTGTACAGTTGCTATTAATTACTGTACGATTTAAAATCAAATAAAAGACCTTGGCAGCATCATAAACTAGCTGGTTACACTCTGTACTCTCAGCTAGTATGCCAGAGATCTTAATAAGACATTTACTTCCACTGGAAATGCCATTAGCGAACATTGTAGTACATTTAAATAGTACTAGACAATTAAAAATTACCACAGCAGATCTAACGAGCTCACTAAGCTTGCAATTGTAATATGTTCCTTCGCATCCTATGACGTATGCCAAATGCATTTGTAAAGCGATAGATGAGCATTGTGCAGTTTATATTAATTACTGTACCAATTAAAAATCCAATAAAACACCTTGGCAGCATCGTAAACTAGCCGGTTACACTCTGCACTCCCAGCTAGTATGTCACACAGCTAAATAACACATTTACTTTCACTAAAACTGCCATTACCGAACGTTGTAGTAGATTTAAGCAGTACTGGGCAATTAAAAATTTCCACAGAAGATCTAACGAACTCACTAAGCTTGAAATTGTAATTATTGTATCTCTGCCATCCTATAACGTGTGCCAAATGCATTTTCAAAGCTGTAGAAGAGCATTGTACAGTTGCTATTAATTACTGTACGATTTAAAATCAAATAAAAGACCTTGGCAGCATCATAAACTAGCTGGTTACACTCTGTACTCTCAGCTAGTATGCCAGAGATCTTAATAAGACATTTACTTCCACTGAAAATGCCATTAGCGAACATTGTAGTACATTTAAATAGTGCTAGACAATTAAAAATTACCACAGCAGATCTAACGAGCTTACTAAGCTTGCAATTGTAATATGTTCCTTCGCATCCTATGACGTATGCCAAATGCATTTGTAAAGCGATAGCTGAGCATTGTGCAATTGTTATTAATTACTTTACCTATTAAAAATGCAATAAAACACCTTGGCAGCATCGTAAACTAGCCGGTTACACTCTGCACTCCCAGCTAGTATGTCACAGAGCTAAATAACACATTTACTTTCACTAAAACTGCCATTAGCGAACGTTGTAGTAGATTTAAGCAGTACTGGGCTATTAAAAATTTCCACAGAAGATCTAACGAACTCACTAAGCTTGAAATTGTAATATTTGTATCTCTGCCATCCTATAACGTGTGCCAAATGCATTTTCAAAGCAGTAGAAGAGCATTGTACAGTTGCTATTAATTACTGTACGATTTCAAATCAAATAAAAGACCTTGGCCGCATCATAAACTAGCTGGTTACACTCTGTACTCTCAGCTAGTATGCCAGAGATCTTAATAAGACATTTACTTCCACTGAAATTGCCATTAGCGAACATTGTAGTACATTTAAATAGTACTAGACAATTAAAAATTACCACAGCAGATCTAACGAGCTCACTAAGCTTGCAATTGTAATATGTTCCTTCGCATCCTATGACGTATGCCAAATGCATTTGTAAAGCGATAGATGAGCATTGTGCAGTTTATATTAATTACTGTACCAATTAAAAATCCAATAAAACACCTTGGCAGCATCGTAAACTAGCCGGTTACACTCTGCACTCCCAGCTAGTTTGTCACACAGCTAAATAACACATTTACTTTCACTAAAACTGCCATTAGCGAACGTTGTAGTAGATTTAAGCAGTACTGGGCAATTAAAAATTTCCACAGAAGATCTAACGAACTCACTAAGCTTGAAATTGTAATTATTGTATCTCTGCCATCCTATAACGTGTGCCAAATGCATTTTCAAAGCTGTAGAAGAGCATTGTACAGTTGCTATTAATTACTGTACGATTTAAAATCAAATAAAAGACCTTGGCAGCATCATAAACTAGCTGGTTACACTCTGTACTCTCAGCTAGTATGCCAGAGATCTTAATAAGACATTTACTTCCACTGAAAATGCCATTAGCGAACATTGTAGTACATTTAAATAGTACTAGACAATTAAAAATTACCACAGCAGATCTAACGAGCTCACTAAGCTTGCAATTGTAATATGTTCCTTCGCATCCTATGACGTATGCCAAATGCATTTGTAAAGCGATAGATGAGCATTGTGCAGTATATATTAATTACTGTACCAATTAAAAATCCAATAAAACACCTTGGCAGCATCGTAAACTAGCCGGTTACACTCTGCACTCCCAGCTAGTATGTCACAGAGCTAAATAACACATTTACTTTCACTAAAACTGCCATTAGCGAACGTTGTAGTAGATTTAAGCAGTACTGGGCATTTAAAAATTTCCACAGAAGATCTAACAAACTCACTAAGCTTGAATTGTAATATTTGTATCTCTGCCATCCTATAACGTGTGCCAAATGCGTTTTCAAAGCTGTAGAAGAACATTGTACAGTTGCTATTAATTACTGTACGATTTAAAAGCAAATAAAAGACCTTGGCAGCATCATAAACTAGCTGGTTACACTCTGTACTCTCAGCTAGTATGCCAGAGATCTTATTAAGACATTTACTTCCACTGAAAATGCCATTAGCGAACATTGTAGTACATTTAAATAGTACTAGACAATTAAAAATTACCACAGCAGATCTAACGAGCTCGCTAAGCTTGCAATTGTAATATGTTCCTTCGCATCCTATGACGTATGCCAAATGCATTTGTAAAGCGATAGATGAGCATTGTGCAGTTTATATTAATTACTGTACCAATTAAAAATCCAATAAAACACCTTGGCAGCATCGTAAACTAGCCGGTTACACTCTGCACTCCCAGCTGGTATGTCACAGAGCTAAATAACACATATACTTTCACTAAAACTGCCATTAGCGAACGTTGTAGTAGATTTAAGCAGTACTGGGCAATTAAAAATTTCCACAGAAGATCTAACGAACTCACTAAGCTTGAAATTGTAATATTTGTATCTCTGCCATCCTATAACGTGTGCCAAATGCATTTTCAAAGCAGTAGAAGAGCATTGTACAGTTGCTATTAATTACTGTACGATTTAAAATCAAATAAAAGACCTTGGCCGCATCATAAACTAGCTGGTTACACTCTGTACTCTCAGCTAGTATGCCAGAGTTCTTAATAAGACATTTACTTCCACTGAAATTGCCATTAGCGAACATTGTAGTACATTTAAATAGTACTAGACAATTAAAAATTACCACAGCAGATCTAACGAGCTCACTAAGCTTGCAATTGTAATATGTTCCTTCGCATCCTATGACGTATGCCAAATGCATTTGTAAAGCGATAGATGAGCATTGCGCAGTTTATATTAATTACTGTACCAATTAAAAATCCAATAAAACACCTTGGCAGCATCGTAAACTAGCCGGTTACACTCTGCACTCCCAGCTAGTATGTCACACAGCTAAATAACACATTTACTTTCACTAAAACTGCCATTAGCGAACGTTGTAGTAGATTTAAGCAGTACTGGGCAATTAAAAATTTCCACAGAAGATCTAACGAACTCACTAAGCTTGGAATTGTAATTATTGTATCTCTGCCATCCTATAACGTGTGCCAAATGCATTTTCAAAGCTGTAGAAGAGCATTGTACAGTTGCTATTAATTACTGTACGATTTAAAATCAAATAAAAGACCTTGGCAGCATCATAAACTAGCTGGTTACACTCTGTACTCTCAGCTAGTATGCCAGAGATCTTAATAAGACATTTACTTCCACTGGAAATGCCATTAGCGAACATTGTAGTACATTTAAATAGTACTAGACAATTAAAAATTACCACAGCAGATCTAACGAGCTCACTAAGCTTGCAATTGTAATATGTTCCTTCGCATCCTATGACGTATGCCAAATGCATTTGTAAAGCGATAGATGAGCATTGTGCAGTTTATATTAATTACTGTACCAATTAAAAATCCAATAAAACACCTTGGCAGCATCGTAAACTAGCCGGTTACACTCTGCACTCCCAGCTAGTATGTCACACAGCTAAATAACACATTTACTTTCACTAAAACTGCCATTACCGAACGTTGTAGTAGATTTAAGCAGTACTGGGCAATTAAAAATTTCCACAGAAGATCTAACGAACTCACTAAGCTTGAAATTGTAATTATTGTATCTCTGCCATCCTATAACGTGTGCCAAATGCATTTTCAAAGCTGTAGAAGAGCATTGTACAGTTGCTATTAATTACTGTACGATTTAAAATCAAATAAAAGACCTTGGCAGCATCATAAACTAGCTGGTTACACTCTGTACTCTCAGCTAGTATGCCAGAGATCTTAATAAGACATTTACTTCCACTGAAAATGCCATTAGCGAACATTGTAGTACATTTAAATAGTGCTAGACAATTAAAAATTACCACAGCAGATCTAACGAGCTTACTAAGCTTGCAATTGTAATATGTTCCTTCGCATCCTATGACGTATGCCAAATGCATTTGTAAAGCGATAGCTGAGCATTGTGCAATTGTTATTAATTACTTTACCTATTAAAAATGCAATAAAACACCTTGGCAGCATCGTAAACTAGCCGGTTACACTCTGCACTCCCAGCTAGTATGTCACAGAGCTAAATAACACATTTACTTTCACTAAAACTGCCATTAGCGAACGTTGTAGTAGATTTAAGCAGTACTGGGCTATTAAAAATTTCCACAGAAGATCTAACGAACTCACTAAGCTTGAAATTGTAATATTTGTATCTCTGCCATCCTATAACGTGTGCCAAATGCATTTTCAAAGCAGTAGAAGAGCATTGTACAGTTGCTATTAATTACTGTACGATTTCAAATCAAATAAAAGACCTTGGCCGCATCATAAACTAGCTGGTTACACTCTGTACTCTCAGCTAGTATGCCAGAGATCTTAATAAGACATTTACTTCCACTGAAATTGCCATTAGGGAACATTGTAGTACATTTAAATAGTACTAGACAATTAAAAATTACCACAGCAGATCTAACGAGCTCACTAAGCTTGCAATTGTAATATGTTCCTTCGCATCCTATGACGTATGCCAAATGCATTTGTAAAGCGATAGATGAGCATTGTGCAGTTTATATTAATTACTGTACCAATTAAAAATCCAATAAAACACCTTGGCAGCATCGTAAACTAGCCGGTTACACTCTGCACTCCCAGCTAGTTTGTCACACAGCTAAATAACACATTTACTTTCACTAAAACTGCCATTAGCGAACGTTGTAGTAGATTTAAGCAGTACTGGGCAATTAAAAATTTCCACAGAAGATCTAACGAACTCACTAAGCTTGAAATTGTAATTATTGTATCTCTGCCATCCTATAACGTGTGCCAAATGCATTTTCAAAGCTGTAGAAGAGCATTGTACAGTTGCTATTAATTACTGTACGATTTAAAATCAAATAAAAGACCTTGGCAGCATCATAAACTAGCTGGTTACACTCTGTACTCTCAGCTAGTATGCCAGAGATCTTAATAAGACATTTACTTCCACTGAAAATGCCATTAGCGAACATTGTAGTACATTTAAATAGTACTAGACAATTAAAAATTACCACAGCAGATCTAACGAGCTCACTAAGCTTGCAATTGTAATATGTTCCTTCGCATCCTATGACGTATGCCAAATGCATTTGTAAAGCGATAGATGAGCATTGTGCAGTATATATTAATTACTGTACCAATTAAAAATCCAATAAAACACCTTGGCAGCATCGTAAACTAGCCGGTTACACTCTGCACTCCCAGCTAGTATGTCACAGAGCTAAATAACACATTTACTTTCACTAAAACTGCCATTAGCGAACGTTGTAGTAGATTTAAGCAGTACTGGGCATTTAAAAATTTCCACAGAAGATCTAACAAACTCACTAAGCTTGAAATTGTAATATTTGTATCTCTGCCATCCTATAACGTGTGCCAAATGCGTTTTCAAAGCTGTAGAAGAACATTGTACAGTTGCTATTAATTACTGTACGATTTAAAAGCAAATAAAAGACCTTGGCAGCATCATAAACTAGCTGGTTACACTCTGTACTCTCAGCTAGTATGCCAGAGATCTTATTAAGACATTTACTTCCACTGAAAATGCCATTAGCGAACATTGTAGTACATTTAAATAGTACTAGACAATTAAAAATTACCACAGCAGATCTAACGAGCTCGCTAAGCTTGCAATTGTAATATGTTCCTTCGCATCCTATGACGTATGCCAAATGCATTTGTAAAGCGATAGATGAGCATTGTGCAGTTTATATTAATTACTGTACCAATTAAAAATCCAATAAAACACCTTGGCAGCATCGTAAACTAGCCGGTTACACTCTGCACTCCCAGCTAGTATGTCACAGAGCTAAATAACACATATACTTTCACTAAAACTGCCATTAGCGAACGTTGTAGTAGATTTAAGCTGTACTGGGCAATTAAAAATTTCCACAGAAGATCTAACGAACTCACTAAGCTTGAAATTGTAATATTTGTATCTCTGCCATCCTATAACGTGTGCCAAATGCATTTTCAAAGCAGTAGAAGAGCATTGTACAGTTGCTATTAATTACTGTACGATTTCAAATCAAATAAAAGACCTTGGCCGCATCATAAACTAGCTGGTTACACTCTGTACTCTCAGCTAGTATGCCAGAGTTCTTAATAAGACATTTACTTCCACTGAAATTGCCATTAGCGAACATTGTAGTACATTTAAATAGTACTAGACAATTAAAAATTACCACAGCAGATCTAACGAGCTCACTAAGCTTGCAATTGTAATATGTTCCTTCGCATCCTATGACGTATGCCAAATGCATTTGTAAAGCGATAGATGAGCATTGTGCAGTTTATATTAATTACTGTACCAATTAAAAATCCAATAAAACACCTTGGCAGCATCGTAAACTAGCCGGTTACACTCTTCACTCCCAGCTAGTATGTCACACAGCTAAATAACACATTTACTTTCACTAAAACTGCCATTAGCGAACGTTGTAGTAGATTTAAGCAGTACTGGGCAATTAAAAATTTCCACAGAAGATCTAACGAACTCACTAAGCTTGGAATTGTAATTATTGTATCTCTGCCATCCTATAACGTGTGCCAAATGCATTTTCAAAGCTGTAGAAGAGCATTGTACAGTTGCTATTAATTACTGTACGATTTAAAATCAAATAAAAGACCTTGGCAGCATCATAAACTAGCTGGTTACACTCTGTACTCTCAGCTAGTATGCCAGAGATCTTAATAAGACATTTACTTCCACTGAAAATGCCATTAGCGAACATTGTAGTACATTTAAATAGTACTAGACAATTAAAAATTACCACAGCAGATCTAACGAGCTCACTAAGCTTGCAATTGTAATATGTTCCTTCGCATCCTATGACGTATGCCAAATGCATTTGTAAAGCGATAGATGAGCATTGTGCAGTATATATTAATTACTGTACCAATTAAAAATCCAATAAAACACCTTGGCAGCATCGTAAACTAGCCGGTTACACTCTGCACTCCCAGCTAGTATGTCACAGAGCTAAATAACACATTTACTTTCACTAAAACTGCCATTAGCGAACGTTGTAGTAGATTTAAGCAGTACTGGGCATTTAAAAATTTCCACAGAAGATCTAGCAAACTCACTAAGCTTGAAATTGTAATATTTGTATCTCTGCCATCCTATAACGTGTGCCAAATGCGTTTTCAAAGCTGTAGAAGAACATTGTACAGTTGCTATTAATTACTGTACGATTTAAAAGCAAATAAAAGACCTTGGCAGCATCATAAACTAGCTGGTTACACTCTGTACTCTCAGCTAGTATGCCAGAGATCTTATTAAGACATTTACTTCCACTGAAAATGCCATTAGCGAAAATTGTAGTACATTTAAATAGTACTAGACAATTAAAAATTACCACAGCAGATCTAACGAGTTCACTAAGCTTGCAATTGTAATATGTGCATCCTATGACGTATGCCAAATGCATTTGTAAGCGATAGATGAGCTTTGTGCAGTTGTTATTAATTACTGTACCTATTAAAAATGCAATAAAACACCTTGGCAGCATCGTAAACTAGCCGGTTACATTCTGCACTCCCACCTAGTATGTCACAAAGCTAAATAACACATTTACTTTCACTAAAACTGCCATTAGCGAACGTTGTAGTAGATCTAAGCAGTACTGGGCAATTAAAAATTTCCACAGAAGATCTAACGAACTCACTAAGCTTGAAATTGTAATATTTGTATCTCTGCCATCCTATAACGTGTGCCAAATGCATTTTCAAAGCTGTAGAAGAGCATTGTACAGTTGCTATTAATTACTGTACGATTTAAAATCAAATAAAAGACCTTGGCAGCATCATAAACTAGCTGGTTACACTCTGTACTCTCAGCTAGTATGCCAGAGATCTTAATAAGACATTTACTTCCACTGAAAATGCCATTAGCGAACAGTGTAGTACATTTAAATAGTACTAGACAATTAAAAATTACCACAGCAGATCTAACGAGCTCACTAAGCTTGCAATTGTAATATGTTCCTTCGCATCTTATGACGTATGCCAAATGCATTTGTAAAGCGATAGATGAGCATTGTGCAGTTTATATTAATTACTGTACCAATTAAAAATCCAATAAAACACCTTGGCAGCATCGTAAACTAGCCGGTTACACTCTGCACTCCCAGCTAGTATGTCACACAGCTAAATAACACATTTACTTTCACTAAAACTGCCATTACCGAACGTTGTAGTAGATTTAAGCAGTACTGGGCAATTAAAAATTTCCACAGAAGATCTAACGAACTCACTAAGCTTGAAATTGTAATTATTGTATCTCTGCCATCCAATAACGTGTGCCAAATGCATTTTCAAAGCTGTAGAAGAGCATTGTACAGTTGCTGTTAATTACTGTACGATTTCAAATCAAATAAAAGACCTTGGCAGCATCATAAACTAGCTGGTTACACTCTGTACTCTCAGCTAGTATGCCAGAGATCTTAATAAGACATTTACTTCCACTGAAAATGCCATTAGCGAACATTGTAGTACAGTTAAATAGTACTAGACAATTAAAAATTACCACAGCAGATCTAACGAGCTCACTAAGCTTGCAATTGTAATATGTGTGTCTCCGCATCCTATGACGTGTGCCAAATGCATTTGTAAAGCGATAGCTTAGCATTGTGCAGTTGTTATTAATTACTGTACCTATTAAAAATGCAATAAAACATCTTGGCAGCATCGTAATCTAGCCGGTTACACCCTGCACTCCCAGCTAGTATGTCACAGAGCTAAATAACACATTTACTTTCACTAAAACTGCCATTAGCGAACGTTGTAGTAGATTTAAGCAGTACTGGGCAATTAAAAATTTCCACAGAAGATCTAACGAACTCACTAAGCTTGAAATTGTAATATTTGTATCTCTGCCATCCTATAACGTGTGCCAAATGGATTTTCAAAGCTGTAGAAGAGCATTGTACAGTTGCTATTAATTACTGTACGATTTAAAATCAAGTAAAAGACCTTGGCAGCATCATAAACTAGCTAGTTACACTCTGTACTCTCAGCTAGTATGCCAGAGATCTTAATAAGACATTTACTTCCACTGAAAATGCCCTTAGCGAACATTGTTGTACATTTAAATAGTACTAGACAATTAAAAATTACCACAGCAGATCTGACGAGCTCACTAAGCTTGCAATTGTAATATGTGTCTTAGCATCCTATGACGTATGCCAAATGCATTTGTAAAGCGATAGAAGAGCATTGTGCAGTTTATATTAATTACTGTACCAATTAAAAATCCAATAAAACACCTTGGCAGCATCGTAAACTAGCCGGTTACACTCTGCACTCCCAGCTAGTATGTCACAGAGCTAAATAACACATTTACTTTCAGTAAAACTGCCATTAGCGAACGTTGTAGTAGATTTAAGCAGTACTGGGCAATTAAAAATTTCCACAGAAGATCTAACGAACTCACTAAGCTTGAAATTGTAATATTTGCATCTCTGCCATCCTATAACCTGTGCCAAATGCATTTTCAAAGCTGTAGAAGAGCATTGTACCGTTGCTATTAATTACTGTACGATTTAAAATCATATAAAAGACATTGGCAGCATCATAAACTAGCTGGTTACACTCTGTACTCTCAGCTAGTATGCCAGAGATTTTAATAAGACATTTACTTCCACTGAAAATGCCATTAGCGAACATTGTAGTACATTTAAATAGTACTAGACAATTAAAAATTACCACAGCAGATCTAACGAGCTCACTAAGCTTGCAATTGTAATATGTGTCTTCGCATCCTATGAGGTATGCGAAATGCATTTGTAAAGCGATAGATGAGAATTGTGCAGTTTATATTAATTACTGTACCAATTAAAAATCCAATAAAACACCTTGGCAGCAACGTAAACTAGCCGGTTACTTTCTGCACTCCCAGCTAGTATGTCACAGAGCTAAATAACACATTTACTTTCAGTAAAACTGCCATTAGCGAACGTTGTAGTAGATTTAAGCAGTACCGGGCAATTAAAAATTTCCACAGAAGATCTAACGAAGTCACTAAGCTTGAAATTGTAATATTTGTGTCTCTGCCATCCTATAACGTGTGCCAAATGCATTTTCAAAGCTGTAGAAGAGCATTGTACAGTTGCTATTAATTACTGTACGATTTAAAATCAAATAAAAACCTTGGCAGCATCATAAACTAGCTGGTTACACTCTGTACTCTCAGCTAGTATGCCAGAGATCTTAATAAGACATTTACTTCCACTGAAAATGCCATTAGCGAACAGTGTAGTACACTTAAATAGTACTAGACAATTAAAAATTACCACAGCAGATCTAACGAGCTCACTAAGCTTGCAATTGTAATATGTGTCTCCGCATCCTATGACGTATGACAAATGTATTTGTAAAGCGATAGATGAGCTTTGTGCAGTTGTTATTAATTACTGTACCTATTAAAAATGCAATAAAACACCTTGGCAGCATCGTAAACTAGCCGGTTACATTCTGCACTCCCAGCTAGTATGTCACAGAGCTAAATAACACATTTACTTTCACTAAAACTGCCATTAGCGAACGTTGTAGTAGATTTAAGCAGTACTGGGCAATTAAAAATTTCCACAGAAGATCTAACGAACTCACTAAGCTTCAAATTGTAATATTTGTATCTCTGCCATCCTATAACGTGTGCCAAATGCATTTTCAAAGCTGTAGAAGAGCATTGTACAGTTGCTATTAATTACTGTACGATTTAAAATCAAATAAAAGACCTTGGCAGCATCATAAACTAGCTGGTTACACTCTGTACTCTCAGCTAGTATGCCAGAGATCTTAATAAGACATTTACTTCCACTGAAAATGCTATTAGCGAACATTATAGTACATTTAAATAGTACTAGACAATTAAAAATTACCACAGCAGATCTAACGAGCGCACTAAGCTTGCAATTGTAATATGTGTGTCTCCGCATCCTATGACGTGTGCCAAATGCATTTGTAAAGCGATAGCTGAGCATTGTGCAGTTGTTATTAATTACTGTACCTATTAAAAATGCAATAAAACACCTTGGCAGCATCGTAAACTAGCCGGTTACACTCTGCACTCCCAGCTAGTATGTCACAGAGCTAAATAACACATTTACTTTCACTAAAACTGCCATTAGCGAACGTTGTAGTAGATTTAAGCAGTACTGGGAAATTAAAAATTTCCACAGAAGATCTAACGAACTCACTAAGCTTGAAATTCTAATATTTGTATCTCTGCCATCCTATAACGTGTGCCAAATGCATTTTCAAAGCAGTAGAAGAGCATTGTACAGTTGCTATTAATTACTGTACGATTTAAAATCAAATAAAAGACCTTGGCAGCATCATAAACTAGCTGGTTACACTCTGTACTCTCAGCTAGTATGCCAGAGATCTTAATAAGACATTTACTTCCACTGAGAATGCCATTAGCGAACATTGTAGTACATTTACGCAGTATTAGGCCATTAAAAATTACCATATCAGTTCTAACCAACTCACGAAACTTGAAATTGTAATATTTGTGTCTCCACATCCTATAACGTGTGCCAAATGCATTCGTAAAGCGATAGATGAGTAGTGTACAGTTGTTTTTATTTACTGTGTCTATTAAAAATCAAATAAAACACCTTGGCAGCATCGTAAACTAGCTGGTTACAATCTGCACTTACAGTTAATATGTCGGAGTGCTAAATAATACATTTAATTTTACTGAAAATGCCATTAGCGAACATTGTAGTACATTTACGCAGTATTAGGCAACTAAAAATTACCACATCAGATCTAACGAGCTCACGAATCTAAAAATTGTAATATTTGTGTCTCTGCCATCTTATAGCTTGTGCCAAATGCATTTTCAAAGCGATAGCTTAGCATTGTGCAGTTGTTATTAATTACTGTACCTATTAAAAATGCAATAAAACATCTTGGCAGCATCGTAATCTAGCCGGTTACACTCTGCACTCCCAGCTAGTATGTCACAGAGCTAAATAACACATTTACTTTCACTAAAACTGCCATTAGCGAACGTTGTAGTAGATTTAAGCAGTACTGGGCAATTAAAAATTGCCACAGAAGATCTAACGAACTCACTAAGCTTGAAATTGTAATATTTGCATCTCTGCCATCCTATAACCTGTGCCAAATGCATTTTCAAAGCTGTAGAAGAGCATTGTACCGTTGCTATTAATTACTGTACGATTTAAAATCAAATAAAAGACATTGGCAGCATCATAAACTAGCTGGTTACACTCTGTACTCTCAGCTAGTATGCCAGAGATTTTAATAAGACATTTACTTCCACTGAAAATGCCATTAGCGAACATTGTAGTACATTTAAATAGTACTAGACAATTAAAAATTACCACAGCAGATCTAACGAGCTCACTAAGCTTGCAATTGTAATATGTGTCTTCGCATCCTATGAGGTATGCGAAATGCATTTGTAAAGCGATAGATGAGCATTGTGCAGTTTATATTAATTACTGTACCAATTAAAAATCCAATAAAACAGCTTGGCAGCAACGTAAACTAGCCGGTTACACTCTGCACTCCCAGCTAGTATGTCACAGAGCTAAATAACACATTTACTTTCACTAAAACTGCCATTAGCGAACGTTGTAGTAGATTCAAGCAGTACCGGGCAATTAAAAATTTCCACAGAAGATCTAACGAAGTCACTAAGCTTGAAATTGTAATATTTGTGTCTCTGCCATCCTATAACGTGTGCCAAATGCATTTTCAAAGCTGTAGAAGAGCATTGTACAGTTGCTATTAATTACTGTACGATTTAAAATCAAATAAAAGACCTTGGCAGCATCATAAACTAGCTGGTTACACTCTGTACTCTCAGCTAGTATGCCAGAGATCTTAATAAGACATTTACTTCCACTGAAAATGCCATTAGCGAACAGTGTAGTACACTTAAATAGTACTAGACAATTAAAAATTACCACAGCAGATCTAACGAGCTCACTAAGCTTGCAATTGTAATATGTGTCTCCGCATCCTATGACGTATGACAAATGTATTTGTAAAGCGATAGATGAGCTTTGTGCAGTTGTTATTAATTACTGTACCTATTAAAAATGCAATAAAACACCTTGGCAGCATCGTAAACTAGCCGGTTACATTCTGCACTCCCAGCTAGTATGTCACAGAGCTAAATAACACATTTACTTTCACTAAAACTGCCATTAGCGAACGTTGTAGTAGATTTAAGCAGTACTGGGCAATTAAAAATTTCCACAGAAGATCTAACGAACTCACTAAGCTTGAAATTGTAATATTTGTATCTCTGCCATCCTATAACGTGTGCCAAATGCATTTTCAAACCTGTAGAAGAGCATTGTACAGTTGCTATTAATTACTGTACGATTTAAAATCAAATAAAAGACCTTGGCAGCATCATAAACTAGCTGGTTACACTCTGTACTCTCAGCTAGTATGCCAGAGATCTTAATAAGACATTTACTTCCACTGAAAATGCCATTAGCGAACATTGTAGTACATTTAAATAGTACTAGACAATTAAAAATTACCACAGCAGATCTAACGAGCTCACTAAGCTTGCAATTGTAATATGTGCTTTCGCATCCTATGACGTATGCCAAATGCATTTGTAAAGCGATAGATGAGCATTGTGCAGTTTATATTAATTACTGTACCAATTAAAAATCCAATAAAACACCTTGGCAGCATCGTAAACTAGCCGGTTACACTCTTCACTCCCAGCTAGTATGTCACAGAGCTAAATAACACATTTACTTTCACTAAAACTGCCATTAGCGAACGTTGTAGTAGATTTAAGCAGTACTGGGCAATTAAAAATTTCCACAGAAGATCTAACGAACTCACTAAGCTTGAAATTGTAATATTTGCATCTCTGCCATCCTATAACCTGTGCCAAATGCATTTTCAAAGCTGTAGAAGAGCATTGTACCGTTGCTATTAATTACTGTACGATTTAAAATCAAATAAAAGACATTGGCAGCATCATAAACTAGCTGGTTACACTCTGTACTCTCAGCTAGTATGCCAGAGATTTTAATAAGACATTTACTTCCACTGAAAATGCCATTAGCGAACATTGTAGTACATTTAAATAGTACTAGACAATCAAAAATTACCACAGCAGATCTAACGAGCTCACTAAGCTTGCAATTGTAATATGTGTCTTCGCATCCTATGAGGTATGCGAAATGCATTTGTAAAGCGATAGATGAGCATTGTGCAGTTTATATTAATTACTGTACCAATTAAAAATCCAATAAAACACCTTGGCAGCAACGTAAACTAGCCGGTTACACTCTGCACTCCCAGCTAGTATGTCACAGAGCTAAATAACACATTTACTTTCACTAAAACTGCCATTAGCGAACGTTGTAGTAGATTCAAGCAGTACCGGGCAATTAAAAATTTCCACAGAAGATCTAACAAACTCACTAAGCTTGAAATTCTAATATTTGTGTCTCTGCCATCCTATAACGTGTGCCAAATGCATTTTCAAAGCTGTAGAAGAGCATTGTACAGTTGCTATTAATTACTGTACGATTTAAAATCAAATAAAAGACCTTGGCAGCATCATAAACTAGCTGGTTACACTCTGTACTCTCAGCTAGTATGCCAGAGATCTTAATAAGACATTTACTTCCACTGAAAATGCCATTAGCGAACATTGTAGTACATTTAAATAGTACTAGAAAATTAAAAATTACCACAGCAGATCTAACGAGCTCACTAAGCTTGCAATTGTAATATGTGTGTCTCCGCATCCTATGACGTGTGCCAAATGCATTTGTAAAGCGATAGCTTAGCATTGTGCAGTTGTTATTAATTACTGTACCAATTAAAAATGCAATAAAACATCTTGGCAGCATCGTAATCTAGCCGGTTACACTCTGCACTCCCAGCTAGTATGTCACAGAGCTAAATAACACATTTACTTTCACTAAAACTGCCATTAGCGAACGTTGTAGTAGATTTAAGCAGTACTGGGCAATTAAAAATTTCCACAGAAGATCTAACGAACTCACTAAGCTTGAAATTGTAATATTTGTATCTCTGCCATCCTATAACGTGTGCCAAATGCATTTTCAAAGCAGTAGCAGAGCATTGTACAGTTGCTATTAATTACTGTACGATTTAAAATCAAATAAAAGACCTTGGCAGCATCATAAACTAGCTAGTTACACTCTGTACTCTCAGCTAGTATGCCAGAGATCTTAATAAGACATTTACTTCCACTGAAAATGCCATTAGCGAACATTGTTGTACATTTAAATAGTACTAGACAATTAAAAATTACCACAGCAGATCTGACGAGCTCACTAAGCTTGCAATTGTAATATGTGTCTTAGCATCCTATGACGTATGCCAAATGCATTTGTAAAGCGATAGAAGAGCATTGTGCAGTTTATATTAATTACTGTACCAATTAAAAATCCAATAAAACACCTTGGCAGCATCGTAAACTAGCCGGTTACACCCTGCACTCCCAGCTAGTATGTCACAGAGCTAAATAACACATTTACTTTCAGTAAAACTGCCATTAGCGAACGTTGTAGTAGATTTAAGCAGTACTGGGCAATTAAAAATTTCCACAGAAGATCTAACGAACTCACTAAGCTTGAAATTGTAATATTTGCATCTCTGCCATCCTATAACCTGTGCCAAATGCATTTTCAAAGCTCTATTGTACCGTTGCTATTAATTACTGTACGATTTAAAATCAAATAAAAGACCTTGGCAGCATCATAAACTAGCTGGTTACACTCTGTACTCTCAGCTAGTATGCCAGAGATCTTAATAAGACATTTACTTCCACTGAAAATGCCATTAGCGAACAGTGTAGTACACATAAATAGTACTAGACAATTAAAAATTACCACAGCAGATCTAACGAGCTCACTAAGCTTGCAATTGTAATATGTGTCTCCGCATCCTATGACGTATGCCAAATGCATTTGTAAAGCGATAGATGAGCTTTGTGCAGTTGTTATTAATTACTGTACCTATTAAAAATGCAATAAAACACCTTGGCAGCATCGTAAACTAGCTGGTTACAATCTGCACTTACAGTTAATATGTCGGAGTGCTAAATAATACATTTAATTTTACTGAAAATGCCATTAGCGAACATTGTAGTACATTTACGCAGTATTAGGCAACTAAAAATTACCACAGCAGATCTAACGAGCTCACGAAGCTAAAAATTGTAATATTTGTGTCTCTGCCATCTTATAGCTTGTGCCAAATGCATTTTCAAAGCGATAGCTTAGCATTGTGCAGTTGTTATTAATTACTGTACCTATTAAAAATGCAATAAAACATCTTGGCAGCATCGTAATCTAGCCGGTTACACTCTGCACTCCCAGCTAGTATGTCACAGAGCTAAATAACACATTTACTTTCACTAAAACTGCCATTAGCGAACGTTGTAGTAGATTTAAGCAGTACTGGGCAATTAAAAATTTCCACAGAAGATCTAACGAACTCACTAAGCTTGAAATTCTAATATTTGTATCTCTGCCATCCTATAACGTGTGCCAAATGCATTTTCAAAGCAGTAGAAGAGCATTGTACAGTTGCTATTAATTACTGTACGATTTAAAATCAAATAAAAGACCTTGGCAGCATCATAAACTAGCTGGTTACACTCTGTACTCTCAGCTAGTATGCCAGAGATCTTAATAAGACATTTACTTCCACTGAAAATGCCATTAGCGAACATTGTAGTACATTTACGCAGTATTAGGCCATTAAAAATTACCATATCAGATCTAACCAACTCACGAAACTTGAAATTGTAATATTTGTGTCTCCACATCCTATAACGTGTGCCAAATGCATTCGTAAAGCGATAGATGAGTAGTGTACAGTTGTTTTTATTTACTGTGTCTATTAAAAATCAAATAAAACACCTTGGCAGCATCGTAAACTAGCTGGTTACACTCTGCACTTACAGTTAATATGTCGGAGTGCTAAATAATACATTTAATTTTACTGAAAATGCCATTAGCGAACATTGTAGTACATTTACGCAGTATTAGGCAACTAAAAATTACCACAGCAGATCTAACGAGCTCACGAAGCTAAAAATTGTAATATTTGTGTCTGTGCCATCTTATAGCTTGTGCCAAATGCATTTGTAAAGCGATAGATGAGCATTGTGCAGTTGTTACTAATTACGGTACCTTTTAAAAATCAAATAAAACACCTTGGCAGCATCGTAAAGTAGCCGGTTACACTCTGCACTTACATGTAGTATGTCAGAGTGCTAAATAATACATTTACTGACACTGAAAATGCCATTAGCAAACATTGTAGGACATTTACGCAGTATTAGGCAATGAAAAATTACCGTATCAGATCTAACGAACTCACGAAGCTTGAAATTGTAATATTTGTGTCTCCACCATCTTTTAACGTGTGTCAAATGCGTTTGTAAAGCCGTAGATGACCATTGTACAGTTGTTATTGATTACTGTAACTTTTAAAAATTAAATAAAACACCTTGGCAGCATCGTAAACAAGCTGGTTAAATCTACACTTTCAGCTAGTGCGTCAGAGAGCAGAATGACACATTTACTTAAACTCAAAATGCCATTAGCGAACATTGTAGTACATTTATGCAGTACTAGGCAATTAAAAATTACCACAGCAGATCTAACGAGCTCACGAAGCTTGAAATTCAAATATTTCATTTTCCACCATCCTATTACGTGTGCCAAATGCAATTTTAAAGCCGTAGATTAGCATTGTACAGTTGTTATTAATTACTGTACCTATTAAAAATCATATAAAACATCTCAGAAGCATCATAAATTAGCTGGTTACACTCTGAACTCTCAGCTAGCATGTCAGAATGCTAAATAATACATTTACTTGCACTGAAACTGCGAACTCACGAAGCTTGAAATTGTAATATTTGTGTCTCCGCCATCTTATAACGTGTGCCAAATGCATTTTTAACGCTATAGATGAGCATTGTTCAGTTGTTATTAATCACTGTAGCTATTAAAAATCATATAAAACACCTTGGCAGCATCATAAAATAGTTGGTTACACTCTGTACTCTCACCTAGTATGTCAGAGAGCTTAATAACACATTTACTTTGCACTGAAAATGCCATTAGCGGACATTGTAGTACATTTATGCAGTACTAGGCAATTACAAATTACCACAGCAGATCTAACGAGCCCACTAAACTTGAAATTGTAATATGTGAGTCTGCGCATCCTAGAAGGTGCGCCAAGTGCATTTATAAAGTGATAGATGAGCATTGTACAGTTGTTACTGATTACTGTAACTTTTAAAAATCAAATAAAACACCTTGGCAGCATCGTAAACAAGCTGGTTAAATCTACACTTTCAGCTAGTGCGTCAGAGAGCAGAATTACACATTTACTTAAACTCAAAATGCCATTAGCGGACATTGTAGTACATTTATGCAGTACTAGGCAATTACAAATTACCACAGCAGATCTAACGAGCCCACTAAACTTGAAATTGTAATATGTGAGTCTGCGCATCCTAGAAGGTGCGCCAAGTGCATTTATAAAGTGATAGATGAGCATTGTATAGTTGTTATTGATTACTGTACCTTTTAAAAATCAAATAAAACACCTTGGCAGCATCGTAAACAAGCTGGTTAAATCTACACTTTCAGCTAGTGCGTCAGAGAGCAGAATAACACATTTACTTAAACTCAAACTGCCATCAACGACCATTGTAGTACATTTATGCAGTACTAAGCAATTACAAATTACCACAGCAGATCTAACGAGCCCACTAAGCTTGAAATTGTAATATGTGAGTCTGCGCATCCTAAAAGGTGCGCCAAGTGCATTTATAAAGTGATAGATGAGCATTATACAGTTGTTATAAATTATTGTACATATTAAAAAACAAATAGACCACCTTGGTAGCATCGTAAACTAGCTGGTTACACTCTGCGCTTACTGCTACTATGTCAGAGTGCTAAATAATACATTTACATGCACTGAAAATGCCATTAGCGAACACTGTAGTACATTTACGCAGTATTAGGCAATTGCAAATTACCACAGCAGATTTAACGAGCTCACGAAACTTGAAATTGTAATATTTGTGTCTCCACCATCTTCTAACGTGTGTCAAATGCGTTTGTAAAGCGATAGATGAGTAGTGTTCAGTTGTTTTTAATTACTGTAACTATTAAAAATCAAATAAAACACCTTGGCAGCATTGTAAACTAGCTGGTTACACTCTGCACTTACAGTTAGTATGTCGGAGTGCTAAATAATACATTTAATTTTACTGAAAATGCCATTAGCGAACATTGTAGTACATTTACGCAGTATTAGGCAACTAAAAATTACCACAGCAGATCTAACGAGCTCACAAAGCTAAAAATTGTAATATTTGTGTCTCTGCCATCTTATAGCTTGTGCCAAATGCATTTGTAAAGCGATAGATGAGCATTGTGCAGTTGTTACTAATTACGGTACCTTTTAAAAATCAAATAAAACACCTTGGCAATATCGTAAAGTAGCCGGTTACACTCTGCACTTACATGTAGTATGTCAGAGTGCTAAATAATACATTTACTAGCACTGAAAATGCCATTAGCAAACATTGTAGGACATTTACGCAGTATTAGGCAATTAAAAATTACCGTATCAGATCTAACGAACTCACGAAGCTTGAAATTGTAATATTTGTGTCTCCGCATGCTATAACGTGTGCCAAATGCATTCGTAAATAGATAAATGACTATTGTACAGTTGTTATTAATTAGTGTACCTATTAAAAATCAAATAAAACACCTTGGCAGCATTGTAAACTAGCTGGTTACACTCTGCACTTACAGTTAGTATGTCGGAGTGCTAAATAATACATTTAATTTTACTGAAAATGCCATTAGCGAACATTGTAGTACATTTACGCAGTATTAGGCAACTAAAAATTACCACAGCAGATCTAACGAGCTCACAAAGCTAAAAATTGTAATATTTGTGTCTCTGCCATCTTATAGCTTGTGCCAAATGCATTTGTAAAGCGATAGATGAGCATTGTGCAGTTGTTACTAATTACGGTACCTTTTAAAAATCAAATAAAACACCTTGGCAGCATCGTAAAGTAGCCGGTTACACTCTGCACTTACATGTAGTATGTCAGAGTGCTAAATAATACATTTACTAGCACTGAAAATGCCATTAGCAAACATTGTAGGACATTTACGCAGTATTAGGCAAATAAAAATTACCGTATCAGATCTAACGAACTACGAAGCTTGAAATTGTAATATTTGTGTCTCCGCATGCTATAACGTGTGCCAAATGCATTCGTAAATAGATAGATGACTATTGTACAGTTGTTATTAATTAGTGTACCTATTAAAAATCAAATAAAACACCTTGGCAGCATCTTAAACTAGCTGGTTACACTCTGCACTTACAGTTAGTATGTCGGAGTGCTAAATAATACATTTAATTGTACTGAAAATGCCATTAGCGAACATTGTAGTACATTTACGCAGTATTAGGCAATTAAAAGTTACCACAGCATATCCAACATTCCCACTAAGCTTGAAATAGTAATATTTGTGTCTCTGCAATCTTATAGCGTGTGCCAAATGCATTTGTCAAGCGATAGATGAACATTGTGCAGTTGTTACTAATTACGGTACCTTTTAAAAATCAAATAAAACACATTGGCAGCATCGTAAAGTAGCTGGTTACACTCTGTACTTACATGTAGTATGTCAGAGTGCTAAATAATACAGTTACCAGCACTGAAAGTGCCATTAGCAAACATTGTAGTACATTTACGAAGTATCAGGCAACTAAAAATTACCACAGCAGATCTAACGAGCTAACGAAGCTTAAAATTGTAATATTTGTGTCTCCACATCCTATAACGTGTGCCAACTGCATTTGTAAAGCGATAGATGTTCATTCTACAGTTGTTATTAATTACTGTACCTATTAAAAAACAAATAAAACACATTGAAGGCATCGTAAACTAGCTGGTTACACTCTGCACAACCAGCTAGTATGCCAGAGTGCTAAATAATACATTTAATTGTACTGAAAATTCCATTTGCGAACATTGTAGTACATTTAAGCAGTATTAGGCAATTAAAAATTGCCACAGCAGATCTAACAGGGTCACTAAGCTTGAAATTGTAATATTTGTGTTTCCGCATCCTATAACGTGTGCCAAATGGAGGTGTAAAGCGATAGATGAGCATTGTGCAGTATTTATTAATTACTGTACATATTAAAAAACAAACAAAACACCTTGGTTGCATCGTAAACTAGCTGGCTATACTCTGCACTAACTGCTAGTAAGTCAGAGTGCTAAATAATACATTTAAATGCACTAAAAATACCATTGGCAAACAATGTAGTACATTTAAGCAGAATTAGGCAACTAAAAATTGCCACAGCAGATCCGACGAGCTCACTAAGTTTGAAATTGTAATATTTGTGTACCCGCATCATATAACGTCTGCCAAATGCATTTTTAAAGCGATAGATGAGCATTGAGCAGTTGTGACTAATTACGGTACCTTTTAAAAATCAAATAAAACAACTTGGCAGCATCGTAAAGTAGCTGGTTACACTCTGCACTTCCATATAGTATGTCAGAGTGCTAAATAATACATTTACTAGCACTGAAAATGCCATTAGCAAAAATTGTAGTACATTTACTTAGTATTAGACAACTAAAAACTACGACTGCAGATCTAACGAGCTCACGAAGCTAAAAATTGTAATATTTGTGTCTCTGCCATCTTATAGCGTGTGCCAAATGCATTGGTAAAGCGATAGATGAGCATTGAGCAGTTGTGACTAATTACGATACATTTTAAAAATCAAATAAAACACCTTGGCAGCATCGTAAAGTAGCTGGTTACACTCTGCACAACCAGCTAGTATGTCAGAGTGCTAAATAATACACTTAATTGTACTGAAAATTCCATTAGCGAACATTGTAGAACATTTACGCAGTATTAGGCAACTAAAAATTACCACAGCAGATCTAACGAGCTCGCTAAGCTTGAAATTGTAATATTTGTGTCTCCTATAACGTGTGCCAACTGCATTTGTAAAGCGATAGATGAGCATTGTACAGTTGTTATTAATTACTGTACCTATTAAAAAACAAATAAAACACCTTGAAGGCATCGTAAACTAGCTGGTTACACTCTACACAGCTAGCTAGTATGTCAGAGTGCTAAATAATACATTTACTAGCACTGAAAGTGACATTACAAATCATTGTAGTACATTTACACAGTATTAGGCAACTAAAAATTACCACAACAGATCTAGCGAGCTCACTAAGCTTGAAATTGTAATATTTGTGTCTCTGCCACCTTATAGCGTGTGCCAAATGCATTTGTAAAGCGATAGATGAGCATTGTGCAGTTGTGAGTAATTACGGTACCTTTTAAAAATCAAATAAATCGTAAAGTAGCTGGATACACTCTGCACAACCAGCTAGAATGTCAGAGTGCTAAATAATACATTTACTAGCACTGAAAATGCCATTAGCTAACATTGTAGTACATTTACGCAGTATTAGGCAACTAAAAATTACCACAACAGATCTAACGAGTTCAGTAAGCTTGAAATTGTAATATATGTGTCTCCGCATCCTATAACGTGTGCCAAATGGAGTTGTAAAGCGATAGATAAGCATTGTACAGTAGTTATTAATTACTGTACATATTAAAAAACAAATAAAACACGTTGGTAGCATCGTAAACTAGCTGGCTATACTCTGCACTAACAGCTAGTAAGTCAGAGTGCTAAATAATACATTTAAATGCACTAAAAATGCCATTAGCGAACAGTGTAGTACATTTAAGCAGAATTAGGCAATTAAAAACTACCATATCAGATCTAACGAGTTCAGTAAGCTTGAAATTGTAATATTTGTGTCTCCGCATCCTATAACGTGTGCAAATGGAGTTGTAAAGCGATAGATAAGCATTGTGCAGTAGTTATTAATTACTGTACCTATTAAAAAACAAATAAAACACATTGAAGGCATCGTAAACTAGCTGGTTATACTCTGCACTAACAGCTAGTAAGTCAGAGTGCTAAATAAAACATTTACTAGTACTGAAAATGCCATTAGCGAACGGTGTAGTACTTTTATGTAGTTCTGGGCAATTAACATTACGACAGCAAATCTAACAAACTCACTATGCTTCAAAATGTAATATTTATGTCTCCGCATCCTATAACGTGTCCCAAATGCATATGTAAAGCGATAGATGAGCATTGTGCAGTTGTAATTAATTACTGTACCTATTAAAAATCATACAATACACCTTGGCAGCATCGTAAACTAGATAGTTTCGCTCTGCACTCTCAGTCAGTATGTGAGAGAGCTAAATAATACATTTACTTCCACTGAAAAAGCCACTGGCGAACGTTCTAGTATATTTAAGCAGTATTAGGCAATTAATAATTGCCACAGCAGATCCGACAAGCTCACAAAGCTTGAAATTCTAATATTTGTGTCTCCGCATCCTACAACATGTGCCAAATGCATTTTTAAAGCCCTAGATGAACATTGTACAGTTGTTATTAATTACTGAACCTATTAAAAATCATACAATACACCTTGGCAGCATCGTAAACTAGATAGTTTCACTCTGCACTCTGAGTCAGTATGTGAGAGAGCTAAATAATACATTTACTTGCACTGAAAACGCCATTGACGAACGTTCTAGTATATTTAAGCAGTACAGGGCAATTAAAAATTACCACAGCAGATCTAACGAGCTCACTAAGCTTTAAATCGTAATATTTGTGACTCCTCGATCTTTTAAAGTGTGTCAAATGCTTTTCTAAAGCCGTAGATGAGCATTGTACAGTTGTTATTAATTACTGTACCTATTAAAAATCAAACAGAACATTTTGGTAACGTCATAAACTAGCTGGTTACACACTGCACTC